>JAMKCH010049549.1:0-12116 GCA_023653785.1 Ophioderma brevispina | reverse complement strand
TGGTTTGAAATGTCGGTGTGAAACTTATAGATGGGTTTTGGGGTGAAACCAATCAATATGAAACTTTATCTCCATTTGTAATGCAAACATATCCCCCACAGGACGCTTGCAGAATGATTGCCAATTATTATTACGCTGCCATCAGGAAATCGTCACAATCATTTACTTCATCAGTACTTAGATTGTAATATCACCCATAGCAGCTCCCTAATTGTCGCTGGGTCGACGAGGCAATTGAGACTAAGTATCTTGCCCAAGGACACAAACATGTTGGCCACGGCAGGGCCCGAACTAAAAATTTAAACAGTCTAATGATCGAGAGTCCTGTACTTTTCCACTGGACCACATGTGCTTAGAACAACAGGCAAGTTAAAAACTTAGTGATTGATTTTCTTTTATTCTGTCCAAATAACCTTCAAATTTCTCAAGGTGTTTTACAACCACTCAATCTCCTCATGTTATTTAAAGGTGCAATGAGTGATTTTGAGGCACCGAAAGTTTGTGTCATATAGACTATACACTCAATAGCTTTGTTACCTTGTATTTGGCTACAGAAATATCGTAAAAGAGAGAAAAAAGGTGATTTTGATTTGCTTATATTTCAATATAAAACATAGCCTGAATTTTGTATTTGCTCCTATTTGAAATTTCACAATTTTTGTATCATAGAAGCAGTTCTCAGCTTAATCCTTTCAAATGGGGATATTTTTTTGATGGAAAGCTTCACATCAGGGCAAAAATCAGTACTTTCATGTTTTTAGGGACACATGATATGTGAAATCTCTCATTGCACCTTTAAAGCACATATTGTATTCATGATATTGCTTCCTTGCCCACAGTTTATCTCACTCAGCCCATGTGAAACGACTCCCATGGACAAATGGGTGACCGGCACCTGCCCAGCCAGGATAGACATCGCGGGAGGCTGGTCTGATACACCTTCCATCACCTATGAACGTGGGGGCGCTGTGTGTGATGTTGCTATTCAAGTAGATGGCAAGAGGCCTATTGGTGCAAAGGTCAAGAGGATAGCTGAGTAAGTTTGATAAGGCCAAAAATATGCTATGTGCATTTTGATTTTGGAACCATTTAACTGCATTTTTGTGTCGCCTGCCATAAGACAGGAAGACACATAGGATCAGCTGTTGTTGTCTGCTGTTGTTGTGAAAAAGGGTTAACATTTGCCTGTACTATCCGCGTACTTCAATGAATTTAAGCCAAACTTGAGTCATAGGTGCAACGGGGATCCCTCATTTGTTGATGAGGTCAAAGGTCACATACCAAGGTCAAGGGTCATATACCAAGGTCAAAGGTCATGTGGGGTCATGTTGAAAATGTAAAATTGACCTCAATTGAAATGTTGAAGTTCAATTGGATATAACATGCAAACTCTCATTTGTTTATGATGTCAAAGGTCACATGTCAAGGTCAAAGGTCATATGAGGCCTATCTGTCAGAAACAGCGACGGCAGGGGACACATGCGGTTGCGATATTTTTTTTTACGAACTGAGAAAAGTAGATTTGTTTAGACCAAACATAGGCATAATTACATGTATACCCTTCGCACCCACTCTGTATCATGGCTTTTTTTCAGACCACAACTTGTCTTAGTGTTAGACAGTGACCAATCACACAGTGTGGAAATTGTTTGCAGGGAGTTATCAGATCTAGCTGATTACAGCAACCCAAAATCACCAGGTAATTATGTAGTCAGAAAAAGTTTTTACAGAGATGCAGAGCAATTGTTGTATATAGAAGAAATTTCTTCCCTTTGGAAGAACTCTCCTTTTTAAGGGGTTCAAATTTTCAGTTTTATTTACTTTTAGGTTGTTTTGGACCATTATTGCCCAATTTTATGTACTTAATCTCCATTTTCACCGTTTCCTCAAAGTGCTTATTTGTCACAAAAGTGATTTTGTAATTAGAATCGGGATCCCCGATTGTAATTTTAATAGCGGAGCTGGAAACACTAAATTTCTGTCTGTTCATTGTGAAGTGCCAACTCACAAAAATGACCTCTAACTTGACGTTCAAAGGTTATCTAGAAGTCAATGGAGGTCATGGGCCAAAATGGTCAGAATTATCAAATTGTGTGGTGTATCCACATATTTTCATGACACTGCGATTCATTGGTCCCCATTCACTAAACACGAGTGCAGACAGCACATGCATTCAATGAACACTTATTTTTGTACCTAAGAAATATATCTCAGCTCAATCCTTTCGGATAGGGATATTTTTTTTATGGAAAGTGTAACATCAGTACAAAAATCAGGGCTTTTATTTTTTTAGGGACACCTGGTATGTGAAATCTCACATTGCACCTTTAAAAACAAATGTCCAAACATACTAAAATGAACCACAATGAACTACACAACCAATTTCTTCATGGGAGTACCTTTGAAGTGACTATTAAGTAGCCACGGAGTACCCACCCGCAAGGGTACCACATCGCCGGCCGCAAAAGTGGGGGTAACCATCCACCTAGGTACACACGCAGTAGCTTAACCACTAGTCACACCATGCGGGAGTACCTGCATGGGTACTCCCATGCAAATGAGCTTTGATCTTTGTGTGATTATTTTAGTAATTTTATCCATTATTTAACATTTTGGTCACATAGTTTATATGTTTTTACACAAAATGTCATTTGTAGGGGTTTTTGGTGATGCTCAACTCAAATATAGATGTTACTAAGCTTGAAAATGATCAGAAAGTCGTAAACAACAATGGAATGTTTGGCGCCCTCTATGGTCTAATGTGCTACCTACAAGGCAGCCGGTAGGGGAGTACCTGTGAAGGTACTCCAGTGGAGTAGCTGCAGAGGTACTCCACTACTGGTGGCTTACATGGGTACCTGTCAGTCACCTAGCAGGCAACTGCAGAGTACACTATAGGATGGGTACTGCTAAGTAAACATAGCTGCTATCCATCCAGTGGTTTGTATACTTCACTAGTACTTAGTTGTAGGTACTGCATCAATAGTGCATCAAGGGGGTACCCTTGGAGTAGAGCTAAGAGTACCCATGGAGTAGCCTAAGCTCTGGGTTACACCGTGAGTAGGAATCTTGCTGTGTAAAATAAACTACAATGACTTTCACTTCACTATGAGCTAGCAAAATTTCAATTCACCAATGTATTTAGAAAATACTCCCTCTGGTGTTTAGGTATGATATATGATACCCAGATCACACAAGGTCAGTTCATGTCAATGTATGTACAAATACAACCCACTGAACTGTGTCTTTGGTGGATTATTGTAACTCATAGTGGTTATTGTCCCTGCCACAAGTATTTCAGGAAGGAGCTATGCAATGAGTACACTATGAGTTACAATAAAGCTCATCTTCCAAGGACACAGTTCAGTGGGTTGTAATTGAACATACATTGACATTAACTGACCTTGTATGATATGGGTATCATATGTCATACCCAAAAAGCCAGGGGTTTATTTTCTAAATACATTGGTGAATGAAAGCTACTGAACTGTGCCAAGGGATTTGAGATTTTACTAGCTCATAGTGCATTACCTTTTTACAGGTGCCTTGTTAAAAGCTGCTTTTTGTTGTGCTGAAGTCATCAGTCTTCCATCCAGTCAGACTCTTCAAGAACAGCTGCAGGAAAGATATGGAGGAGGATTCGAACTCCACACCTGGTCTAATTTACCACATGGTCAGGACAAGTTTAATATGGAAGTAGAGGCTTAAAAAGTGCAATTGTCTTAAGGTGCTGTATTTTGTTGGTAAAAAGAATTAAAAAATTAATTTCATCATGGGAGTGCCTTTTCAACAACTCCCCGTATTTCTTTGTGCAGGACCGCACCGTTTGTGATTTTGATTGAATCACTGTTGATAGTGAAAAATGAGAAAAGTGATGCGCCTTATTTGGAAACACCTCTACGCACACTTTCCCGTACCTTTGCAGCGGTGATGTACCCCGGATGTACAATATGACAGATTGAAAAAAAACATAGGGAGAAGATAAGCACACAGTTAAATATGAATTCCTACCATTAAAAAATATTACTGGACAGTATAACGCACAAAAAAAATTAATGACGTTAGTCAAATTATGAAGGTTTATGAACAATTTCCAACTCGTAGCCAACGCGGCCGGCGAGGGCGTACATGTACGGCAACATTTATGCGTAGTTTCAAAGAGTTGAAACCCTCCCTCACAAATTCTTTTTCTTTGTTTATTGCAATAGGGATTTAAACAGGAAAATAATCCAACTCATTGATGAAAAATATACTTGTGAAAGTTAATGATGTAGCATTAAAATTGGATGATAGAACAGCTCTGAATCATTAAACATTCACTCAACAATGAAAATTAAGCGCAGTCCAAGCCGGTGGTAAATACAAAAAAATTAACAAGGCCTATCGTCTCCTGCTATACTTTTACGGCATTGAGGAATAATATTGCAACCAATACCATGTCCAAAAATCATTAAAGGCGTGTGAAATAGTGAATATCAAGGCAGGAAGAGGTGATGGAGAGATGAAGGGGGAATCAGAGGGGACAGGCGAATTTTGCCACACTATTAACGGGCTGAAGTAGAAGAATACAGCGAAAGTTATGATGAGTACCTCCGCGAGCAGAAGCCGAGCTAATATGTCAGACTTGGCGGAGTTAAAGAAGCAGAATTTGCGGTGCTCGAAAGAGAGCCGATACCTCACGCGGGTGGAAATTAAAGCGAGGAAAGAGATGAGCCGCAAAAGAAACGCTTTAAAACTCTTTCTGAGGCCGATCTTCTTAAAAATGAAGAAGATAGGGAGGAGAAGAGCACCAAAAGAGCGACAAAGTGGGGTGTCAAAGTTTTCAAAGGTAACTAAATAAAAGGAAAAAGGAGCTTATAATTTTAGTTTTAGTGTTTGACCTTGCAATTCACTCGCAATATACACATACCAGTAGGCCTAGTATTAGTAGTAGTAGGTAGTACTAAACGGACGTCAATTAAAAAAAATACTGAACAGAAAATAGAACGAAAAAAACAGAAAAAAAAAAAAAAAGAATTAAATAAAATTTTGTATTTACTAGTTGGCCTAAAGTACTTTAAGTTGTGTCAAAATGGTGTTCAACATATCAGTCTGATCATGTGAATATGATCAAACTCTGATCATAATTTCACATGATTTAAGCCAAATTTCCAAAAAAAAAGTATTTGTTTTGTAGAATTTTAAAATATCAAAAATGTTCATAAATATATGATTATAGGATAGGCGTATTTGTTTAAGATGTGTTTACAACTGGTGCGTCAGTAGAGAAAACTCGCCAGATTTCGAAGGAGTTCCCGTTGAAGACTTAGCAGTTTTATGCGGGAGTTCTACGGTGCGTGCGGCAGAAGAAGAATGGAGAACATTATGAGTTAACAAAAGTACAGTGGTTTGGGGCTGCCCTTGCGACATCGAACAACCACCCTCAAAAGGAACTCAAAACATACATAATAAAGGACACGGCCTCACACGCAAATCATGGTGCGGAGTTTATTATAAAAGATTCTAAAAACCTTTAGGTGTTATTTTCACAGCCACATTGCACCAATTGAAAAGGGGATTTAGAAAACAATTGTTTAGATCTCGAAAGCTCAGTACTGGAACAATCCTAGAAGTTTGCAGAGACTAGTTTGGTTCTACATGAGAATTTAATTTTTAGGCGTTGGAGCAGAGGGATGGAGGGAGTTAAGCAAAGGACTATTCATTTTGCCAAAACAGACGATTTGGGTGTTAAATACTTTACAACAATGACATATAATAAACCCACCAAAAAATCATACGGTGGGAGACGTAGTATAGGTGGAAAGAGTGTCCTTAAAAGGATGTATGAAACCCCAGGACCGTAACCTGTCTGTGGCGGCGGCCGAGGGCAACTGTACTTGAGAAAGCGTGTCCATCGAGTCCAATGCTTTTTTCAAAAGCCAAAGCAAATGGGGTAAAAGGGAGGCGATTCTTCATGGTACACCAAACAACCAGTGGGCGTTAACATGTTAGGCGCTATGTTGAAAAACATAGCATTGAATGAAAACTATCGCGTGTTTATCAAATCACCAGCGTGGCGAGCAACCACAATCACTGCCACTCTAAACGATTGCCGGCTTTGAGGACTCGCGTTATAATGGCGGTTAGCGGGCATAGGTCTGAAGCAAGTGTGCGCAGCTACTGCCACCGCAATCACCAAATCAAAACGAGAGCACCTCAAATGCCCTCCAATTCGCTTTAGGCATTCTGTGACAACCAGGTTTGCATCAACAACTCCATGTACCAGAATCAAAACGAGCGATAAACCGCAGCGCCGGCTGTACCTTCTACACCGCAGCCTTGCGCGAGTTATCAGTCAACACACATGGTAAAACCAGGACCCGTGTTTCACTTTCAGCGGCAAAATTCAATCAGCTGATCACACCCCCCCCCCTCCGAGATGACGGTCTGTTTCCAGGGATGCAAATTAAGGGGCCACTGTAATAATAAATGTGAATAATAGACCCTGTGGCAATGACATGTTGAGAAAAAGTACAAACAGAACGTAATATTAAACTACCTTTTACCACTTTCACTTCAGCAGTTGGAATGTCGTGGATTTAGAAAATACAGTCACTCACTGTCCTGGCACATGCCACTGATGCATGACGTAGTGAGGATGATGTGTTTTTGGCACTATATTTCAAGGTAAGGTTAAATAAATTAAACAATTGCCAACATCACAACATTAACATCGGGATTTGTATTTTACTCCCATCTTACACGTTAGTGTTTTCTCTAAGCTGGTTTGAAAGCCGTGAATATCCCCGATTCACTGCATTGCTGCAATGTATGAAATGCAAATGTTCCCAATCAAAAACCACGGCTGAGCACACCAGTTGAAACTAATCATTCACAAATCAGAAAATCACATCAACTTCTGTTGCTATCTGCGATTAAACCACATGCTTGTATATTCTATCCTGGTAGTCTTCTTGACCCAGCAAAAACAAGTTATAAAATCCCAGATAATCTCATTATGAATCATTGATTAAGTTTTGACTTGAACGAAGTTCAAAAACTTGTGGCTGTCACACACGCATATAGTAAGCGCGGGCGGCTGTTGTCCATAACAACAAGCCGATACTTGATAGAATGGACAGTCGCATTTTAATGAGCTGGAGGGGGGTGTTACTTATTTTTATTATTATATTATTCATCGCTATTAAAATTGGACGTCTTTTAACCGGAATGCTTGTGATTACATACTTGTGAATGTGTTATAATGATAATAGCACCCTGAAGGTAAATAAATATAACTTGCGAACTATATAAAAAGTATTTATTTGCCCATTCTCAGATACTATTTATTATCAACCCGATAAAAGTCCGCTTCGACCATTAAAAGCTAAATGACGAAGATACGGGGTTCCAAATATGGAAACAAGAATGCCAAGCATAAGAGGCGCTATTATTTTTAAGATAAATGGTTGATTTAAAACAGAATTTTCAGCCCCAAATTCAAAATTAAACATACTACGTACTGTAGATGTGTTAAGTCGTTGTTGAAAGGAGATTCACAAGGTACGGAGTTGTTCATCTCAATCAACCAACTCCTTAAAGACATGTTATTTTCTAGGCAGCTAAAGCTGCCCTCGCAAAATAAACACGTCTTACCGTTGTTGGAGATGAAACAACTCCGTACCTTGTTGAATCCCTAATTGAAGTACCTGTTAAGTAGCCTCGGAATAACCACCTGCATGGGTACTACATTACTGGCCGTAAAAGTGGGGGTGAATCATCCACGTTGGTACACATTGGCAGGACCTCCTTAACCATTTGCACCCATGCGGGAGTACCTGGCATGGGTACTCCCATGCAAAGGAGCTATGAGATATTGTGAATTATTGTTAGTAATCTTATCCATCATTAAACATTTTGGTCCCCTCTGTTATATATTTTTACACAAAATGTCAATTTATAGGGTTTTTGGTGATGCTGATCTCATTTAGAGGTTACTCGTTTGAAAATGATCAAAAAGGGTAAACAAAAATGGAATGTTTGGCACCCTGATTGGGCCAAAGTGCTGCCTACTAGGCAGCCGGTTAAGGGGGGACCTCTGAAGGTACATGCAAGTAAGTAGCTACAGAGGGTCTCCAACACTGTGGCCTACATGTGTAGCGGTTCGTCACCTAGCAGACAACTGCAAAGTACTGTTACACTAATGATACGTACTGTTTAGAAAAACAGCTGATGTACCCAGTGGATTGTGTAGTTGCAAGTACTTAGTGTAGGTACTGCTTCAATATTGCATCAAAGGGTACCCTTGGAGTAGACGCTAGGAGTACACATGGCAAGTAGCCTAAAGCTCAGGAGGGAGTAAGGCATTGGCTCTGGATAATTAAACTTGTATGGCCAAGCAAAAAAAAAAAACAAGTGTCTCAGAAAGAAATATAAAAAATCAATGCGCTTCTTTCCCTTTTTGATCCCATGGCTTGAAAAGCAGTAGGGGGATATTGGATAGCACGACATGTTCCACATGTGTATGTGGGGGTGTTCCAGTTTGGGTAGGCTTTTTCGTTTTCACGTCTCCTTCGAAAGTTTAAGTCTGATTTACACCATTATTATGTTTTGAGATCTTCCGTCCTATATTAATGTAACACAGTGGAAAAACCAATGAAACCAATAATAAAAAACAACACTTCTCAATAATCTACGTTTATCTTGAAACTTTGGTGGTCCAAATACTTCCAACACTTTGACACTCCCCCTTTCCTTTCAGTGAATTTAAACATAAAGATCCTAATGCAGTTTGGTCTGTGCACCCTGGTAACGAGACATTATTAAGCCGTATGAACGAATGAACACACTAACTAACCATCTGCGTAGTCATCGCTGGACGCCATGTCGTCGAATAACACGGCATAATGACAGCGCCTGAGGGCCAAGGATTCAGGGCTTCCTAAATATTTTAACCCGTAAGTACTTAGAGTGTGCACACGAATTACGGTAATGTTCAATTTTGCATCAATCATGTCATGGATGCGTTTGTTTTTATTTACCCTAGCGAGATGGCTAATCTCTGCTGGGGAATAGTAGATTCCAACGATAAGTGGATTGATTCAAGGTGTGGATAGTGCCCAAACAGGAGATACCGCTGTTGCAGTAAGATTTTTAAGGTAAGTTAAAGCATGGACTTGGAGTTATCGCGTTTGATCCGTTTGTCAGTAGCATGGTCATGGCATGGTACATAATCATGCATTTGTACTTTGATCTTTGTAGGCAAAGAGGCAAATCGGGAAATCTTGAAGTTGAAACAATTTGTGTTGAAGGTCCACCACGAAGACGGAGATAATTAACACTGGATCTTATTAAACATCAGATCGGCGATAAATCGTCATCTGAGGGGTTTGGTTTTTGGTGTAGACAGGGGATGGTATTTTAGTCTATTGGCCCAAGTATGAACTGGCCAAGCTAAAGTTTAAATTGAAATGTGTATAGTAATATAGGAAACAGATTCTCAAAACATAATAATGATAAAATTGGATTCTGTTTACCCATTAGCTATGGGACGTGGAACCAAATAACCAACTTATAACAAATTCGGTTGTCCCCATCGAGGGGTTAGGGAAAAACCAAGTGTAAAAAATTCATAATAAAATTATTAAATCACATAAACTGTGGTTCCCGCACTAAAACTGGCACTTTTATTAAAAATAATAACATGTTCACCTCAATTTCTTTTTCCCATTATCAGAGACCAATGGATATGTATAGACTTAAGCAAACCATGAGCTGAAGATATTACAATGGGGCCCGGTTATTGTGGGGCCATTGTGGTAGCCAGGTGTTACCACCTTGAGGACAAATTACCGTCCTCTCTCACAATAACTAACCAGTGTACATTATAATATAGGTCGTTGACACTACATTTTCTTCTGAAACGCGGTTAAATCGTATAGAAATGAAGTTTAAGCCTATGTTTCTACGGCATTTTGTTCTGCACAAAGTTGTTATGTCAAGCTTGCCCTGCAACATTCTCTCATGTTTGTTCATGTTTCTTCCTTTTCTAATAATGATGAAAACTATGGCCCAAAGTTAATTGAACACACACTATAGAACCAATATTATTTATCTGTGACTAGATAATTATTTTGTCCTGAAAAAGTACTCCAGTCTAAATTGGAGAGCATAACCGCTGAAATCTATTCAGTTGCGCGACAATATAACAATGGGTCCTGCACTCCCAGATTAATGGAATCTGAAGTGTGTTTTTTCAACCGCATTACCGGGCCGTGCTTGAATATCTTTAAACTCAATTGTTTGCTTGAGTCTATGTGTATCCATGGTCACTAATAGTGGGAAATGAAATTGAAGTGACATTTTATTCTTTTTCATAAAAGTGCCAGTTTTATTTGTGGTAACAGACGGTTATATGGATTTTTACTACTTTTTATGAAGTTACACTGTTTTTCCCCTAGCCCCCCCGATGGAGACTACAAAACACAGCATAGAAGGGCATGTCCAATCTATTACCCCCTAACCAGGACTCTGGTCGTTTTGCCGCCGACGGGCCCAAATGAATGGAAAGCATCTCTTTTATTTTTACGGCCCGATGCAACGCGAGCCAAAGCTTGCGTTTTCATTGCATTTCGGCCGTTTTTCCCGCAACAGGAATTTAGTAAGCGTAAAGTCAATAACGCCCAGATGCAACGAACACATCCGCGCATTTCCCGAGACGGCCCAAATGCAACGAAAACAATCGCGCCATTTACCGGAAAGAACGCCAGTGCAACGAAAAACATCGCGCCATTTACCGGCAAGACGGCCCAGGTGCACCGAACAACATCGCGTGAAATGCAATAAAACAGGGTAAAAATACATAATAAATAAATAATTGATGTAACTGATCTCCTGAATGTGTAGCTTCTAGTTCGCCAGTCGTGAGTGGCGCAATTACGCTACATCATAGTCATGCGGGGCGCTATATGCACGTCATGCTCCCGTTACGTCATGAATAGTTTTTCATAATTAACACAATAGCTTATCGAAAATGGTGCCTATCACCAGCGCGAAAATCGAAATTGTCCTATGGGCATTTGTAACAGTGTCACCCGCTGATTAAAACATTGCGCCTTCTGCGGGCAAGACGGCCCAAATGGCAAGCGAAAAGCATCGCATCATTCCATCAATACGGCCCAGATGCAACGAAAAACATCGCGTCATTTTCCGGAGACGGCCCAGGTGCAACGAAAAACCAATCGCGTCATTTCCGGGAAGGACGGCCCAGTGCAACGAAAACATCGCGTCATTTTTCCGGTAATGACGGGCCCAAATGCATAAAACGCAATGAGAGTCATTTCGCGACCAAAAATAGTTTTTGACGGCCCCATATGCAACGAAAGCCTTTTCCGAGACCGGTACCCCGAAAATGTTTTTCCGTTGCCTTTCGTTTCTCTCGGCCCGCGTTAGGGTTAAATACCCAAATTATGTGGTTCTTGCTTATGAGTTTGAAAAAATCTTGGGCTCGACTGCGTCTTGCCAATATTTTTTTTTCAACTCATATCTTTACCAAAAATTTGTGGTATTGGACTTAAAGAATCAAATTTTATACCAGACTGGGGTTTAAGGTGGGCAAGATCGTTTTCCTTCATGTGTGGGTGTGGTCGAAGGTCATGGCACAAGGTCAAGCATTTGGGTCATGTTCCAGACTGCCTCTTTCCAGGGGATGACTCAAGTTTTAACTTGCATATTTTTTTTAGAAAAATGCATTTTAGAATAAATGGCTAATGCAAAACTGGCGGGTTTTTAAAAAAGTGCATTTGAATCACTTTTTTCATTTTTTTCGGCCACTTTGCGGTCACCTTTTTTTTAAAAAAAAAAAAAAAAAAAAAATTAGTGAGCAAAAACCTAAAAAACCGGCCACCAAAAGGCCCAATTTTCAAACAAAATGTTGTGTGGCCTTCTGAGACGACCTTTTTTTTTTTCTTGGCCTAAGACAAATGTTTATATGTTTCATTTCACCGCCAGGCCATATCATCAAGTAAGGGATAGCTCTAAGAATACTTTTGATCTTCCTTGAATCATTCAGGTCTGGGTCCAAGTAGTATCCTTCGCTGGGGCATTGTTGGCTATACTGTGGAGAGCTTCAGAAAATC
>JAMKCH010049548.1:0-21227 GCA_023653785.1 Ophioderma brevispina | reverse complement strand
TACCTCTTTTGATTTCAGGAATTTGGTTGGTATGTGTTCTCTGACCAGATTATGTTCTTCTATGAGGGTCATAAGCTCGTCTGGCGTCTGAACCTTCGCATCTTCTACGGCTCTCACACACATCAACACTGACTTCTGCTTCTCATTTGGTCTTCTAATTTGCCGAACTCCTCTTCCACAGCTTTCTTTCCTTTGGCTATGTATTTCAGACTTAAAGACTTGCTGAGGAAATGGATAGAGAAAGTCACAGTGGGGGTTAAAGCAAACAAATAACTAATGTCATCGTGGCCCCGTACCAGATGTTTTCTGCCAATCGCAGCGGTTGTGGATGGTACCAAAGGTAACATGAGGTCCCCAAAGGTCACATGGAGGTCGCCAACATGTCACCCACCCCGCCCCCTCCTTTTCACCAAGTTACAATGTCACATCATCGTAGCCCTTCAGGAACTCACACGGCATGCAATATATTAAAGGTTAATATTTTAACCGGCCACAGGTCCATGAGGTCACCAAACATGTCACCCCACCCCAGTTACATCATCGTAGCCCTTCGGAACTCATACGGCATGCAAAATATTACGGGTTAACATTTTGACACAGACACACAGATACCAGACCCTACGACCAGCTGGATATCCCTATGGCCTTCTGCAATCTTCAGACGATACAAAATGACCATATTTAGGCCTAAAAAAAATTTGTCTCAGAAGAAATAAAAAATTCATCGGGTCCCTCGGACCTCTTTGTGTCGCCTGCCGTCTCGGTTTGAATGATAGGCCTAACATGACCTTTGACCTTGATATGTGACCTTTGACCTCATCAAAAATGGGGATCCCATGTTTTCACCTATGATCAAGTTTGGTCCCAATTGAACTTCACTTTTCAAATGAAGGTCAATTTTTACATTTTCAGCCCATTTTACAACTGACCTCACATGACCTTTGACCTTGGTAATGTGACCTTTGACCTCATCAACAATGAGGGATCCCATGTTGCACCTCTGATTCAGTTTGTTCCAATTGAACTCACACAACTTTGCAAATAGGTCAATTTTACATTTTCAAGCAGCCCATTTTTACAACTTGACCTCATCATGACCTTTGACCTTGGTATGTGACCTTTGAACCCATCAACAAATGAGGGATCCCATGTTGCACCGATGATTCCAGTTTGGTTCCAATTGAACTTCACTTTCAAATGAGGTCAATTTTTACATTTTCATGCCTATTTTACACTTGAGACCTCACATGACCTTTTATTTGACTTGGCATGTGACCTTTGACCTCATCAACAGTGGGGGATGCCATGTTGCACCTGTGACCCAAGTTTGGTTAAATCCATCAAAGTATGTGGAATATACATGCAAATGTTAACCCTTTTTCACAACAGACCTCACAGACATCAACAACAGACAACTACAGTGACAAAGTGATCCCTATGTGTCTTCCTTCCTGCCTTAGGGCCGGCGACAACAAAAATGCAAATGCGAATTTTTTTTTTTAAGAAAACTGCTAATGCGAAATGCAAAGGATTTAAACAAAAAATATTGCTTTTTTGGCCCACTTTTTCCAATTTTTTTCGGCCGCATGCCAGCCCAATTTCATTTTTTTTTCTGAAAATAATACAAAACCAATCTTTCGAGTAAAAATCATTAAAAAATAATTCGCTAAAAGACCAATTTTAAACACCATGCACACAGTCCTCTCAGACACCAAACTTTTTTTTGCTTGGCCTATTAATCAACATTGAAATACATGTATTACTACTAAAAACTGACATTTTCCTTTTTCTTCCACTACTGGTAACTTACCATCATTTTCAGGTTTAACATGGCAGCAGTCTGAGTACATCTCTGTGGGTCCTCGTTACGTTTCGTACTTGGTGATTTGGTTACGCAAGGTCATTTGGTTTCTTAGTGTTTACCATTTTGCTTATTGCACGCCGCTGCGCCCGGCCCCACCAGTGCCCCTCGCTGAACGTCTCTGAGTACTCTATAAACTGAACAGGTGTGTCGGTATGCGACAAACCTTACTGAGGGCATCATAGGCCCGCTTTTTTGTCTTCAAATCAGAGCACCCTTGCCACTGCACGCGAGCCAGCAGTATAGGGCTCTGCTTGGCTGCACGACCTTCTAACCTGTACTCCACTATTTCTTTCACCACCTCTGCCCCCGTCCATTCTCGATTTAGTTTCTGAATACAGTCAACATTTTTCAGTCCAGATCCTTTCTTTGTATGTAGTCCGTCCCGCTCTCTGTTCCAGTACCATGTATCGCGAGCGGTTTCATGTCGCTGCCAGGCCATACGTAACCCCCTGCACTGTTGCACACTTGGTCTTCGGAAAGAGGAACTTGTTGTCCCGGCTGGTCCTCCCATTTTGATGCCTTGTTTAGCAATGGGATTTATTATGCAAATTCACCTAAAATCAAATAATGGCCATGAGTCAATTAACAGTTTTACTAGTTACATACATGCTCAAAGCTCATGAGGCACACAAAATGATTTTATTTTGACTTTTGGTACGTACTCAATGTTGTGAATCCAAACATTTCAGAATTTTACATTCTCATACAACACATCATATGAAATGTTTGAATGTGTATGATGCTAATGTTCATGGGCGTATACATCCAGGAGCTCACACATATACACGGGGTGTGCGATATTTGGGGGATACGCTCGCAGCCCATGCGGCTACACAGATCGAATCTGTGGTAGAATGTTAATCCTCTACCACAGACTAAAGGTAATTGCATTGCGTTTCATCGTGTTACTTTTCCTTATTTACAAAATTTTTCTGCTCTAAAAACCCTTTCAAATGAGTTTTTATATTCATGCGAATTATGCCCCAAATGCATGGTAAACATGTTCAGGAAACTACATGTAATTATTACATACCACTTTAGATTAAATCACCATAAACTGCAATTTTCCATGACGTTTTCCGAAAATATTACGTGTACCCGGTAATGTTTTCCAAAATGTCACGTGATAAAGAACATCGTGACATAAAGGTCATGCAAACTACTTTTTAAACACAGGGATACTATCCAGTTTTCGTCATTGCCCTATCCATCCCAAATGTCACCATGTTCATTTACCAACATACGGATAGCACTTCGCCACTTACAGGTTGGCGAGGATAATTCCAGGATATTTGGATACTCGCGGAGACATGAACCTATCGTGTTAAATCAATGACTATAACGCAATGGCTGCTTCATCACACATCTACGCAGGATTAAAAAATAATTCTTAACTTATCTATTATTAACAATCTTTTTAAATTGAAAATTAATAAAATATGAATGGCATATTAACCATTTGCAAATTTCATGTGCCTTTTCTGATGGTAACACTTCCATATTTCACCAATTTGATGAAGTTTAAGACGTGCAATGATATCACAATAGCAGGGAATGGGAATGTTAAAATGAGCTCGAGTCATTTTTGTTAAAGCGTGTTTATAAACAACAAACATTGACTCTGTGTGGAGTGAAACGATCCAGTTTTCTTTCTTTTTTTCAAATACGAGCTTTATATTTTTGAAATCTTTGTGACGTTTTGGAAATTAACAATTGTGTCTACGTGATTTTGTAATCATGACACTATTTTGAAGAAGGGAAACAAGTCCATCAACCAGGTAAAATCAGGTATGTAATTTTGTGTGTAACACGCTGAAACGCAATGCAATTACCTTTCGCCTGTGTCAGTGGGTTATATCCCACTCACACAGATTCGATCTGTGTACCATGCATGCGGCAGTGGTCCAAAAATATGCATAAAGCAAATTTGACATTAAGGCTTTTCACACTGAGCCGGTGATCGATCGACTTTAGCGATCGATCGCTATCTGTAGACTTCAAACCAGCCACCAAATTGATTATAATACTTCGCAAACTCTGACACACATATCGCTGTTGTGCTTCCTCAATAACAGTACGCATTCGTCCAATAAATGCGCTTACGTAAGAGTCTATCCGCCATGTTGAATTTCCTTACTCAGTCCGTTCAATTTCATGAACGGAAAATTCACAATTTCTGTGCGGAACCAATCCAAGGTGACAAGTCATATCATTTAAAAGATGGCCATGTACCTAGGCATTTAAAAAGTCAACTACAACCACTGCCGTAAATGCCTCAAAAAGAAGTATTTCGGGAGAGCAGCAGCTCATTAAATCCTTTCTTTGGAAAACTTTTACATCGTAACTAAGGCGCTATTACGCATGCGCGTCTAGTAATTCAGAAAACGGCTGCACTAGTCTTCAAAAACGGTGATCGATCGCAAAAGTCGATCGATCACCGGCTCAGTGTGAAAAGCCTTATTATTTTGACCCATTCTGGCGGAATCTGAAGCTTAGATCACAGCAGGGGTTCTCAATAGACCCGCGGGCCAAATCCAGCCCGCCAACCATTAATATTGATTCTTGGCCCTCGACTTGCTCAAATATATAAAGGGGAACATAAGAAATTCAGGTGTATTTGGCCCTTAAGTAGGGAACTTTCATTATGTTCGGCATTTTCTGGCCCTTCTGCTGAATATTTTTTTCATGCCATTGCATCCCTTGAATTATTTTAGACCCCAGGGTTCTCGCGCTCCCTTGGCACCCCCGTGGCCCATGCTGTTCCAGCATAATCCCTTATAATCCCTTATTCAGTGGCCGTGGTTCATCATGTTAACAAGAAATTTGGTTTCTAAGATCAAAGCTCCATCGATCCATTAATTATTATTGGGTATTCTATTTACTCATTAGTACCTCCATTACACACATGTTAACAAGTAATGTCACCTCTGAAACAAGCCTGGAAAAAGTGCGGGAACTGGGAACTTGGTTCCCGGGAAATTTTCCTTTGGAGGGAAATAAAATACATACGAATTAAGGGAAATTTTGCAACCTTGGAGGGAAATTTTGATTGTGTTCCCGGGAAATTTGGCATTTTTTTCCAGCCCTGGGGTAAAACAAAAGCTGGATTTCCTGATTCTGTAAACGTGTACTTGCCTATTGGCGATGGGAACTTAAAAAACAAACGCTCAAAATTTGGAGTCCTGTATTAAACAAAAATAAGCAAAAAGATTCTAAAAAGCTGTATGATTTATATGTGTAATGAATTACACCTTTCTTTATTATATCTGTAAAAGTACAGAGATACAAATAAATGGCGACCGTTTGGGGGGGGGCATAGAGGACATTTATTATGAGTTGACATGAGCGTGATCTGCCATGCTGCTAGCTAATGATCTGCCATGCTGCTGTCCTTGGTATTGGTCTACTCATCCGGGTCACTTGCCGGTGCTAAGCCTTTATCATCAGCCCTTGTTTCGCAGTATCACTTCGCGACATATAACACTGCGCATACTTTCTAGTAACTCCGAGGTTCATCGCAGCCCTGGTTCAGTCGGAGATGAAAACAAACGTAACTCTACGGCATCATCCTGAACAAACTACGATTCAATTGTTAACCAATTGCTATCATCCCAGGGATAATATCCGGCTGCTTTTTCATTATACGGTAGTGAATAAATTTGGTGATATTTTATTTAAAGTGGGAGACTCTGAGTTTCAGATATATAGTTAACTCCATCAGCTGCTGCATGCTACATCTTTTTGAGTAGCCAGCTGACGAAAGTGTGAATTTTCCTGGTATTTTTTAAAATGTTCTACCTTGCTTCCATAAAAACCAAGGTTACTTGTAATATTATTCATGGACAACAACCTGAACTTCAATGTACTACTTCATAAATTGAAAACAATCCTCTTAATTTTGGTTTCTAAGATACTTGTTTGCTGTGATGTCGGCAGTGATGATGCATTCATTGACAGTGCACAGACAACTGATGATCATCGACGTGTGTGGCGCTCATGATCATGCCCTGTTTTCGGCCCACGATCCCTTGCGGTTTCTAATCTATGATAAGCCTAGTTCTATAAAGAAAGCAATAATACTACTATAATGGCAATCCCACAAAGGTCATCCTTGTACCCCAAAAATGTTAAATTCATGTCCGACAATAAACTTGGTGTCTAAATAGAAGATTTTTTTTTATACATACGGTTGTATTGTGAATTCAGTAATCGCTGGCTACACATTTTTAAGTAACTCCTTCTGCAACCTAAAATAGAACGGTCCATAACGAAAACATTCCGATACCAACCTTGTGGCAATACTCCATATGTAAAACCCCCCCTCTCATATATTTATGCTATCATGCCATAATTTTTTATCTGTCATGAATTTGACTGGGTTTTATTTAGATCTATTGCAAAAAAATAGGAAAACCTTTTTAAAAAAATTAGAATATCGGATAAAGCGTTCAAGAGTTACAGATTTTTTGATTATGTTTATTTTTTTCATTATATTTAAGAAGTGGTTATTTTACTGAATTTTAAATTAGATTTCTTTGTGAAAATGATGACAAAGATAACATAGAAATTCTAGCACATTAAATGTATTTATTCTAAATTTTTTAACTCAACAAGGCTTTATTCTACAGAACTTCATATTTGCAACATGTTTGGGCAATTGTGACTTGGATGAAAATAAAATTCAATTCAAAACCTTCATTAAAAGGTTGCCATGCAACCAATATACCGAAAAATGTGACCATTTAGCCCATAATCTTTTATCAATATATTTTGAGGGCTTTCACCTACTCCATACAATGTGCTACAGACTTCATATTTGCACATAATATGTTGGCAATTGTGACTTGGATTAAACAAAATCCAAAGTCAAAACATTCATTAAAACGGTTGCCCCATGGCAACCAAATATAACGAAAAATGACCAATTTTTAGCCCATTTTTAAGCAATATTTTGGCACTTTGTACCCAATCCATACTATGTAATACGACTTCATATTTGGTTCATCCATATGTTTGGGCAATTGTGACTTGAATGATAAAAATCAAGCCAAAATTTGATTAAAGTGGTTACCATGGCACCCAAATATCTCAAATAATTAATGGCATTTTATATTAATTACCTTTAAGTGGTGCCATGGCAGGTTAAAAATTATCTTTAAAAAAGGCAACCGAATAATACAAATTTCACCAACCACCCTTTTTTTAGCAATATTTGACAAAGGACAAAAGGTCCTCTAAAGATTAGGCATGAAATTCACTATGAAGATCGTAACTGAAGAGAGGAAAGATCCATTTATTTCAGTATTAAAATACTAAATGATCACAGTCCTGAAGACGGAGCATCATAATCTCTCCTTCATCAATGATCCGCAGTTCGCCTTGATTAAATCTCTGCCAAGTTTTTCTGCGTTTTCCATTCACAACCGTCTTCATAGTGAATTTCATATAACTATCCCTTCAAAGGATCTTTTGTTCTTTTTGGAGTTCAGAGTTGACAACAAACTTTGTTATTTGGTTGGATACCACATTTACACTCATTATATCCATATCGTCAGCTGATCTGAAGCGTGTTGTGTGTGAATTTACGCTGGACGAGATTTTAACATGGCGTCGTAAACCCGGAATTCAAGTTGCTACTCGTACGAGCTCCAAATAAAATGGGCGCGGGGGATCTTGTTTTCGAATGTCGACTTGCTGTTTGGTTAATCTTGTTGAAGGATAGATTGACTACTATATCACACGATTTTCATGCAGTTTTTGGGACCCATCTATCTTTCGTCGCCGGTATTACACATGAGTAAAGCAATTCAATTTGAAAGCGTTGGTACCTCCGGGTATTACGTCAGTTTTTATGAATGGAATACCCAAATATGGCATTGTCGGACCACCATGATCAACACCGGAACAGCCCGTGAAACCTGAGCACGAGCCGAAAATAGGCCAAAATCAAGTCGGTGCCAGCGTGAATTTCCCATCATTCAGTGGCCCCGCGGTGAATGGCAACAGGCCGTATTCATGAACTGGGTAAAAAAAATGTTACACAGTGCAAATGAACAAAAAGGCACCAATATGTTATTGCTCTCAACACAACTTTTATTCCTTAAATGTACACTGTATATTAAGTATACATTTTTTGGAAAGCTATACTACAAGGATGTCAGATTGGCCAAAAGAGAGACAATATTCAGGTTGGTAAAATGCCTATAGGTGTACATAAGAAAAATTAACATATTTTGTCATTTAATATACCTTCCAATTTTTTTTCCCAAACTGGCAGGTCAAAACAGATGTGGATTTTAAAAGAATACAAAGGCCCTCCAAAAATAATAGAGGAGATAACCATGTTGGTTCTGTTTTGAACATACATGTGGTCAAATTCACTTATATTTTTTGACAAAAAAAAGTCAGTTTGAAGATTAACCTTCTTTTATTCAAGTACTAAATTACTAAATCCTATATTTCTTCAAGAGAAATCCTAGGTATGGGTTTCTGTCCAAGTTATTATCAAAATATTAAGTATACAGGGTGCATCCATGTATATTATATAGGGTGATCCGTGTATTAAAAAGGGTCAATAGGCCATATTTAAAGTCGCCCTGTTTTTACCATTTTGAGCAAAGCTTGACAAACCTATATTAACTTAACAAGTTTACAAGGGCCATTTCTTACTTATACTAAGTGAAATTTTGTATTCCCATAGCTACTAACCTGTTGACATTTCAAACTTCTTACTGAGAATGCAAAAATGCACGGATCGGCAGCTATTGAGCACATGATCTCAAGTCTTGAAATGCCAGTACAAGTGTATTGTTTTCCATGAATCATTATCTATTCCTATAAAAACAAAATTTAACTCTTGCTTTAGTTGTAGACACATTTAATAAATACAATCCCCCTTTCTTGTTTGACCTGACATACTCATAAAATGTCTTTAAACTCATGTGACTCCATACAACAGGTCCCACCAAATGAACCCCAATTTTGGTTGAAATGACGTTGGTCCTAATTAATACTTAATGCTTCATAGGCTAATACCTTTTATATGAGTAACAATGTGTTATTAAAAGAAGAGAATTATAAGGATAATTAAAATAAGTTAATCCAAGTTTCGACATCTATCTACCCTACCAAGACCTCGTTTTTGGGATAATTTAGCACCGAACGCCGAAAATTCCCCCCAATTGATCAAAATTTTTACCTAATTAACTCTAAATCTAATTTCTAATTAAGTAATTACATAAATGGAACCTTAGTTTGTATCAGGATTAAGCTCTATCATTCAGGACAGTGTATGCGCCTGTTTGCATAGGTAGATCAACTTTGGTCACCCAGGGGTCATTTATATTTGTCACACACAGTATCAAGCTTTTCGGTTTTTGGTCTTCCTGTGTTTCATAAGAGTATAGAATTTTTAAGAAAAAATAGGTTCTGGAGCTTAAATCTTTTTTCTTTATGCTATTTGTATCACAAGTTTGAAATTGAGGCATTTGGTGAAAAATACAATATAATTTTAATTGGAAATTTAATTTTTTATTTTTTTTATTTTTTTTATTTTTTTTATTTTTTTTATTTCACATATGCATTTTTGGCAGCTCTGTGTGAAATATGACTCTTTAAGCTAAAATTTTGGCCATTTTATAACACTTTTTACCAATCCTATTTTGGACCAAACAGTTTCGACATAAAAAAGTTGTTTTTTTAAAAGAGAACAAAACAATAGTAGAGTTGATAAATTTTCCATAGATTAATTACTCCTAGTTTGTATAATATTGTGTGAAATGCCAGGCAAATCTCACTCAATGAAAATGGCAGATATTCAAACGTTTATGTCGTGTTTGCTGGACGTGACTGTGACGAATTTGAACCTAAAATCCTATTTTTTTGGCCATTACTAAAACACAAAATTTTTTATGCTTTTACAAGGAAGTACTATGACCACCTCACATAATAAAATGCTTATTCAACCCCCATATGCTGTTTCCAATGTAAGAAGGCTGATTGTTTTGTCTGGTTTGCTTGTTTACTGCTTGGGCTGGACGTGACATGTCAATTGTGAACGGAAGTCAATTTTTTGAAAACTGACTAAAACTGTTCAACACTTCAAATTAACATTTTTATTCACAGCCCATGCATTTGCAACAACTTTAAACATAATATAAGATAGGAGTTTTCAGACCTATTCTTTTCAGTTGTTACAACTAAAGTGGCAGGACGTGACAAACCTACGTCACGTCCTGCCATTTGAACGGAAAACTTCTCATCGGTAAAGCACGAACATTAAGATTGTTGTCAAACTATTAATACAATTTGAATAGTTATGGTGCAGTACCTTACAACAGAAGTCTCATAAACGATGGGAATCTATTTCATCCACATGCAGACCTTCTGCCATAATTCTGACTTGACACAATTTGTGAACGGAAAAATGTGAACAGGATTTAATTAGTGTAACTAAGTAAATTTGTAACTCAACACTAATTTTTTGTATCAAATAATCTTGAAGGGTCACTAATGTCAATGTACAAATTAATTCAACCACAAAGTATATTTTTGTGGATCGGGGTATTAATGAATACTGTATACAATGTGAACGGAAACTGTCCCTCCTGCCACAACTTTTGACATGGTTCAAAAGTCCCTTTAAAAGGCTTTTCCACCTACTTTTTGTTTTTTACATTTTGAAAAGCTGCACTAAATATCTCAAATAAATAAAAAAATTCAAACTGATGCTCCACCAGGTTATAATGGCAGCTAAAACAAAAATACTGTTTTTTCATGTTACAAGCTGATTGACCCGATTTTACCATTGGGGCCCCGAGTGTCACACGAAATACAAAACGAAGGAACTTGGTTAAGATAGTGGAGGTAGGCCTTGTAGTGACTTAAGTGCAAATACCCACATTGATCTTCCAGGCCTCTCTTTTTTTACACATGGTGTCCCGTTCTGCTAAGTTGCCTCTCCTAGGAACAGGGCCGTAATGTTGCAATTTGGAGCCCCCAAGTGTTTCACTAGTCTTCTAACGTATTTAATTTATAGCGACCCCATTGGGTTTTCACACGTTTTTGCACATGGCTCCCGCCCGCCCGGCTCCCCCCCTCCCGCCGTAGCCCCCGTTACCTCGTTGAAGGTTTTCGACCGTAGCTCTCATACTAAAATTTCCAATCGGGCTGAAAATGGTGTTCTCTTAAAGAGCAGGCTCTAGCAAGAAATAGGACATCAAATTCTTTGAATAGAGTCAAATAGTTTAAGAATTAAATGGAATTAAATAAACTGAAAAAAAAGTGGAGTGAACAGATCCCCCATTTTAGTGTACCAAGTTCACGACATACAACCAAAATGAGATTTTGTACAATATTACTCTTGCTGTTTTGGACAGTTTTACGGCTTGTATCGTAACAAAATTTGGCAGGTCGTAGTAATAGGCCTTTCTAAACATGGATCTGAAATCATATTTTGAAAATATGCACCGTGTCTTTAATACAATTTTGCAAAAACAGTGTGTTTGAGGTGTGCTGTGCTGAGCATGGGGTACGTGGTGCGTGCGGATTGCAGGGGGGGCAGGGGCGTAGATGTGAAATGCCTAATATATTATATGCAACATAAAAAATGTTATTATTTTACTGTTTATTCCGTTTTTGATCAAACAAGGCCAAAATAAAATCAATTTGTATCACATGTAATATATACGAGGGGGGTAAATATGTAGGTAGTGCGTATTCCTCTGTTTCAACTCTTGGCGACTTCGGCTTGCTTCCGATTAGCCTCGTTTCGTTTGTCTAGCGTGTTCAATCTGAAAAACAATGATCGAATGCCTCTCATCTTGTAGCCGAGACCTCTAAAAAAAGAGAGCTTTTTCTGACGTTTTGCACTATTTTCTGAAGTGTACACATGTTTTGATGACGTATCACTAATTGATTGACCTAGTCACAAAAAAAAAAAATCTGGAAAATTCTTGCAGACGCAGCTTAGGCACAGTCAAGCGATGCTACCACACGTGAAAGTGACTGGAGAATTGTGATCAACAAAACTGTCATAATTTTTTGCAGAAGGTGAGTAGATTATTTCTTTTCTTGAAGCTTAAATTTATGATTAAATCAGTATTTCTTCCACCTCCGATTGAAATGTTAATTAGATTGAATTTGGTGGTGTACCAACAAATTTGTGAGATGAGCCAGTGGATCGATGTCAATGCAGTGTTGCTGGATTTTGCGTTCTAGCATCCATGATGTGATGGGACATCGCCCGTGTGGCGTAGTCCCCCCTGCGGCCCGCGTAATGCTTGACGCTCGTATTTGGGGATTTGGGGTCCGGCGACTATTAATCTGCGTTATTTTTGATGCAGAATATTTCATTCATTGTATCTGTGCATTACGGCTTTTTATATTGGACTCATTCTATTTCAAATATTTCGGCCATGCAATTAATTATTTGTTTAATTATTTCTGTAACTCAGTCATGTTCCTTGAGGGCTTAAATAATTATTTTTGAAGGGTTTTTTAAAAAATAATTTTGTGAAATATTTAAGCTATGTACTCTGATAAAATGGATGGAGTATGTCTTTGTATACTGTGCATTGATCTTTAGTTTAAATTTGTAAATGTAAAGCTATACATTTTTTGTTAGTATCTTTCTTTCTTTTATTTAAATTTGTATTGTGTATTATTTATTCTTTACTTGCTATTATTTGGAGTATGATTATGTGACTGAGCTTTTTAGTCTGGACCTAAAATCAGATGTAATTTTATTATTCTTCATATTAATATTTGGTGCTACTCCAAATTATTTTCCTTTTTTCCTTTTTTGTTCTTGTTTTCTTTTCTTTTTTGCATTTGAAGTGTTTTTGGTATGGTAGATAACAATTAAAATCTTCTTGCCATTATTTTTTTACAATTAGTTTTTTTTTTTTTTTTTTTTTTTTTTTTTTTTTTTTTTAATTTTAAAAGTTGCTGCAACTGTGAGTGAGTATAGACAATCCAGTTATGTTATTGATAGGAACTCATTGAAAACTGTTGTTACTTGTCATGTTTTTTTATACTTTATTTTAAAAATTTGAAAAACAAAATGTGACTATCTATGTGTGAATGTAGTAACAACACCAACAACAACAAAAGTATAACAGCATTTGTGAAATTAAGGAAATAAAACAACCAATACATGTCAATGACTTAAGGTAAATTTAATTCAATTTTTTACTCTTTTACAAAGATCTGCCTTAAAGCAGATTAAGGGACTTATTGATTTAAAATGCTCTATTTTTGATTTCATTTAATTTGAGCAGGTTTGCTGAAATAATGTCGGAATCGTAACGCACGGAAACCCCCTCCACCAAAAGAATGCATTTTCTGTACTAGACGATGCGCCATCTTGATGTTGTCGGCCATCTTGGATTTTGGTGGCCATCTTGGATTTACTTTATCCCTTCTGAAATCTCTGGAATACATACATTTGCTTACTATTCAATCATTGGAAAATACATGTATAGATCAGCATTTCTGAAATTCTGTAATACTGGCAGCCATCTTGGATATTTGGCGGCCATCTTGATTGGGAAGCCATCTTGGATTTCTTTAACCTTCTGGTGAAAAGTGTAACACTGGACACAACATACTAGTTATTTAATCATGTGAAAATGTTTATGCTTTGAGCCATTCTTAATGCATGGCAGCCATCTTGGATTTTTGGCAGCCATCTTGGATTTTTGGGGCGGCCATCTTGGTTTTACAACGATGCGTAGACAACTCATGTTAATCTACATAATTTTGTTTGTTTTTTTTTTTTTTTAATTCTACATTTTTAAAAAAACAAAAAAACCGAAAATTTCAAAATTATAAATTAATATGACATTTTAAACGGAATTCTTGCAGGGATTTCAGGGACCCCCCGAGGTCCGGGTCATTGACTCTTGACTTTTCATTCTGACCCGCGAGAAAAATTAATGAGAGTCATTTTGACCCGCGGCTTTTTGAACATAAGCTCTCAAAAGTCGGCCGAAGTCGATTTTCCTTTCCAATGACTCTAAATCTTCCCGTAGTCGCAAGTCTTGTGATTCGCGGGGGCTCTTTGCACATTAAGATTTCAAAGAATCACAAGCTGAGTGGGCTTTGAAAGTTTCCCAATACTAAGTTCCATAGTCGCAAGTCAGAAGTAGCCATCACAACCTTGACAAAGAATACTATTACTAGGTGATCGCAATTAAATCCTATTGTTGATCTGCTTGACTGCACAAGTACCCATGTTAAGTCTTAACATCAATTAGAGGGCCGATCAATACGATTGAAATAAAAAAAAACCGAAGAAAATTTTAACTTCTAAAATTATCTTAAAAATATTGATTTGTTTGAGAGCATTGTGTTGTATGGTATTATGATTTGTTTGAGAGCATTTGTTGGATTCGTCTGAAGGGCGACCGATCCAATACCCTAACTCAGTATTCATCACGCGGTCACCGACAATATTATTACATTTTATGCAGCATTTCTGCAAACGGTGACTTAGTAGCCCCGCCCATGTGGTGACTCTCCGTGCATAAGCATGCTTATTGATTCATAACTCTGCAAACGGTGACATAGATGCTCTGGGCATGCTCATCTTAGTAGCCCCGCCCATATCAGTGACTCTAGGCATCAATTGATTCATACCAAATCGTCCTACACAACCCTTGATGGCCTCCTTGTGACCTTTTGACTTTGCTACCGGGTACCTACCCGAGTCTCCCCCCTCCGTGGGAAACCAATTAAATGAGATTGGGATTTTTTTAAATAAGGCTGGGAGGGAGGATTTTTCTGCAGAAAATTGTCCGCGCATATAGTGGGGTAGGTTATGTCTGTATTACTGATACAGACGGACCGATTTCCTTTTCCCTTTTCAAATACCATTTAAATTTAAAGGGTCATTTCTTTTCATTTACCAATTAAAGTGTCATTCTTATCATTTAAAACCAATTAAAGGGTCGTCCTTCATTTACCAATTAAAGTGCCATTCCTTTTTCTTCATTTACTAATTCAAGGGTCATTCCTCGTTTAACCATTAAAGGGTCATTCCTTCATTTATACCATTAAAGAGCCATTCCTTCATTTACTAAGTAAGGGTCATTCCTTCATTACCATTCAAAGGGTCATTCCTTCATTTATACTCGATTAAAGGGTCCTCCTTCATTTACCAATTAACGGGTCCTTCCTTCATTTCCCAACATTCATTTATTTACAAGGGTCATTCCTTCATTTACCATTAAAGGGTCACTCTTTATTACACTTACAGGGTCATTCCTTCATTTACCATTAAGGGTCATTCTTCATTTACCATTAAGGGTTCATTCCTTCATTTCCAATTAAAGGTCATTCCGTCATTTACCATTAAAGCGCCATTCCTTCCTTTACTAATTAAAGGGTCCATTCCTTCATTTACCATAAGGGTCCTCCATTCATTTACCAATTAAAGGGTCATTCTTCATTTACCATTCATTTAATTTTACAGGGATCGTTCCTTCATTTACCAATTAAAGGGTCACTCCTTTACAATTAAAGGTCATTCTTTCATTTACCAATTAAAGGTCATCTTTCATTACCTTTAAAGGTCATCTTTATTTACCCATTAAAGTGCCATTCCTTCATGTACTAATTAAAGGGTCATTCCTTCTTTACCAATTAAAGGGTCATTCCTTCATTTACCATTTAAATAGCCCTTCCTTCATTACTAATTAAAGGGTCCACTCCGTCATTTACCAATTAAGGGTTTTTTTTTTAAGATTCCTTTTTTTATTCCGTCATTTACCAATTAAAGGGTCATTCCTTCCTTACCAATTCATTTATTTACAGGTCATTCCTTCATTTACCAATTTAAATGGTCACTCCTTTATTTACACTTAAAGGTCTTCCTGCATTTCCATCAATGGGTCATTCCTTCATTTACCATTAAGGGTCATTCCTTCATTTACCATAAAGGGCATCCTTACATTCCCATTTTAACGAGCCATTCCTTCCTTTACTAATTAAAAGGGCCATTCCCTTCATTACAATTCAAGGGTCATCCTTCATTTACCATTAAAGGGTCCCAGTTCCCTCATTTACCCAATTCTTTATTTTTACAGAGTCTTTTCCTTCCATTTTCCATTAAAGGGTCACTCCTTACCATAAAGGTCATTCTTCATTTACCAATTAAAGGGGCCAGCCTTCATTTACCAATTAAAGGGTCTTCCTTCATTTACCACTTCATTTATTTACAGTGTCGTCTTCTTCATTAACCAATTAAACGGTCACTCCTTTACCAATTAAAGGGGCATTCCTTCATTTACCAATTAAGGTTCATATCCTTTCATTTTACCATTTTTAAGGGTGCCATTCCTTCATTTACCAATTAAAGGGTCCCATCCCTTCATTTACCAATTAAAGGTCCATTCATTCATTTACCAATTCATTTAATTGTACAGTGTCGTTTCCTTCATTTAACAATAAAGGGTCACTCCTTTAACCCATTAAAGGTCATTCCTCATGACCAATTAAAGGTCATTCCTTCATTTACCACCAATTAAAGGGTCATTCCTTCAATTTACCATTAAAGGGTCATCCCTTCATTTACCATAAAGGGTCATCCCTTCATTTACCAATTAAGGGCCATTCTTCTTTACCAATTAAAGGGTCATTACTTCATTCACAATTAACGGGTCATTCCTTCATTTCCAATTAAAGGGTCATTCCTCAATTTACCATTCAAGGGTCATTCCTTCATTTACCAATTAAAGGATCATTCTTTACCAATTTAATGGTCTTCCTTCATTACCCATTAGGGTCCTCTTACTTCATTCCATTAAATGGTCATTCCTTCATTTACCACCAATTAAAGGGTCATTCTTCTTTACTTCAGTTCCAATTAAAGGGTCATTCATTTTTCTAATTAAGGGTCATTCATTTTTCCAATTAAAAAGGGGCTTCATTTTCCATTAAAGGGTCATTCCATTTTTCCAATTAAAGGTCATTCTTTTATTTCACTAATTAAAGGGTAATTCTTTCATTTACCATTAAGGGGTAAATTCTTTCATTTCACCAATTAAAGGGTAATTCTTGCCCAATAAAGGGTCTTCATTTACGAATTAAGGGTCTCCATCATGTATGCATTAAGGGTCCATTCCATCATTATGAATTAAAGGGTCATTCCATCACTTAAATTAGAGGGCCATGCCATTGTTTACTAATTAAAGGCTTATTATCAATATAAAAGCCTGCGGTTAAGGCACTGGCTTTGGCTCCGTGTAAAGCTACAGCGGTGAAAAAAAAAACGGAACAAAAATTTGACACGTCAATTTCCATAAAATTTAGACCCTTCATTTTTCATTTTGACTCTTTAAATTTGACCTCAAGTCTTTGGAGACTCTTGGTGAAAAAAATGAGTGAAATTAACTGTCTTGTTTCGGTCACAATCTAAAAAGTGTCCCTTGTTTTCTATTGCTTTTATAAAGACACAATGTTAGCCAAGACGTACCTGTTTGCTATATTTTCTTATTATTTGAAGTAAAATTTTCATCTTGGTGTCATTGGAAAGCTAATTTTAAGAACCTTTCTTATGGAAAACATTTTTTTTTTTTTTAATGCTATTTATATTTTCCTATATGAGGGGGTACATATATGGAAGTCTTTCCAAACTTGTATGTGCAACTCTAATGATGCCTAACATCTGACCATGATCTCCGCTCTAAAGAATGCGTCTGATTTGCTGTATATTTAAGGTTGCATTCGAACTAGTTGCCACTGTAGCCGTTCATGAACAAGCACGGTCGTGTACGCCATGGCCAGATTCAAGAAATTATTACTCAAACTATAATTATAGTAGACGATACTAGTAATGTGATCATGTAATAAGGCTTTTCACACTTGAGCTGATGATCGATCGACTTTTGCGATCGAGCGACGTTTTTGAAGACTAGTGCAGTCGTTTTTTGAATACAGACGCACATGCACAATAGCGCCCTTAGTTACGAAGGAAAAAGGAAAGTATTTAATGACGCTGCTACTCTCACCAAATACCTCTTTTTAGGGCATTTCTCAGGGTTGTCGAACATTTTTTAATGCTGAGGTATAAGCCATTCTTTAACAGTTCGATTAATCGTAACTAGGAGGTTTTATCTTTTTTCCTTTTTTACATACACATTTTATGGATGACTTTAACATTGGACTGGACCTCAATTACGAGAACTTCCTTTTCGGACCAGCGACAAAATAAGAAAGACCTATGTACTCATGGTCGAGCACTCAAATAAACAGTGCTTGTGACTTCACAAGAAATTCTTTTGGCTGTCAATGATATTTACAAGATCTTGAGAAATTCCGTCATGTACAGCACACATTTGTTTTACCCGATTCCGAGGATGATTTAAAAAAAAATGTTCTTAAATTTCAAGTTCCAATTTCTCCGTCCAAACTCCCTGGATTTTATGAGGCGCAAAGACAGCATCCGTAGGTCAGCACAGAGGTTCAGCTGAAATTAAAGACCCAATAAATCGGGGAAAGTCCGTCGACAGAGAGTAGAGAGGCATACTATAGGAAGTGAGAGCTCATGATCGCGGTCGTACGTGGCGCATTATTATTCACGACGAGTCAATCCGTCATACTGCATAACTTAGGACCGCGTCCGGTGTGGCGCTATCACTACAAAAGTGTATGGGTTTTTACACAATTTCTTTCGCCTGAAGCCTATAACATACTTCAAGTCAAGCAGCGATTAGCATGCGCCAAAACCGGACTGGTGAACACAAGATCAACTGTACGCATGGATGGCAGGAATGCCGATCGATGCGACCGTACTGTGGACGGACGTATATATCATGGGGGTTTTTAAAATGTTTACAAAATTGGGTCGCACATGTATGACCTTTCACCCGTCTCATTCACTTGGATTTTCGGTTTGGACTTAGTCGGTGAAGTGAAATTATCGTCCTCGGAAAAGTGCATCAAAAATTGCTCTTTTAAGTTTATATTTCGTCCGAAAACTACTTAAAACATTTAAGGTTGTCTACCCGATTTCTTACAGCCCAAAAGTAAGTAACTTCAATGCTAAACATGGACTTCATTAGAGAAAGAGTTAAGTTGAGCAAAATTGTTTCTAAATCGGTCCCGGTTTCTTTTTGCATGAATTGAGGGCCAGTAAATATGTCAGGTGATAAGAAGATAAGGGCCAGTCAAGTCATTTCACCCCCCCCCCCCCTTGCTTAGCAGGACTGATCTTTTAAGATTGATACTGATTTGGTCACCTGGTTTGTTCCGACAGGAAATTGTGAGTTTTCCGCTCGTGAAATGGAACGGGCTAAGTAAGGAAATCAACAGGCGGATCGATTCTCTTAAGAAATTGCATTAGTGAACGAACGTGTGTGCTGTTATTGAGGAAGCACAACAATGGTAGGTGTGTCAGACGTTTGCAAAGTATTATAATGAATTTGGTGGCTGGTTTGAGTCTTACATGAGGAGCGGATCGATCGCAAAAGTGGATCGATAACCGGCTCAGTGTGAAAAAAGCCTTATATGGTTGATTGTTCAGTTGAACAGTATATAAGTTGATCATGGTGGCAAAGTTTTAAACATGCCACTACATGACTCCACTTGAATTTCAATTTCACCCCCCCCCCCCCCCCCCCCCCCCCCCCCCCCCCCCCCCCCCCCCCCCCCCCCCCCCCCCCCCAGCAATATGTTATCAAGAATTGTCTGCAGGGATTTCCGAATAAAGTAAATGGTTACTTCGTCGTAGGGGATACAGCAGAACTGTCCTGCCTGGCCATGGCATAGACGCGACGGGGGTAATGTCCATGTCATGCATTGTTTGCATGTGGCTTATTGCATCACACCATTCACAGTGCCAATGCACTGCAGTTCTAGGTAAGACTTGATAGACGAATAATAATTTTTGACCTTACGTTTCATTATTTTATTTTCACCTACCGTACAATGAAACGTTTACCACTTGCTACAGAATCGAAGGACCATAGTAAATTACGGGCCTTTCATCCAGTTTACTTGCTGTAAAATGGTGGATAAAATTATCGTTTGGAGTGAAATTAATCGGCCTCCACTGCTACCCCCTGACAAGCAAGCAGTTTTTTTTCTTTTCCGTGATTGAATTAGCGCCCCGTCTACATTGGCGATTGTATGAGAATCCCAGGTGAGAGAGGACAAGCGGTTTATGGCATTGTAGTTTCTGAACGTAACAACAAATATAGGCCCCCTAAACAAAAATAACATGATGGACGTGAAGTATCGACAAGTCGCCCCACTGACCTGCTGTCCCTATTTTTAAAAATTACACTTACTCTTTAGAAATCCATCTAATATTTTTTTTAATGAATTTCTATTCTAATGAATAATCAAATATGGTTTATATCCTATCTTTTATCCACCTTTGACTTTTAAAAAATCAGTGTTTTTTTCTTACTATTGTATTAGCAGGGCCCTGCTGAAAAATCAATTTGTTAAGTAGGTTACCCTGTTGAAATAAAGGTTGGTTTTAACGAAATAGCTTTTTAGCATTCACGTTTCCCGAATCTGAAAGAAGTTTGCTTTCCCGGAAAATGGGTTCGGTATTCCGAATTATTAAAAGGGTTCACAATTCCGAATTTCAAAGAAGGTTCGTTATTCGAATATTTCCGAACCGGTGTCAAAGGAGAATAGTCCTCCTGGGGAGCATAATCCAGGCTCCATAGATGACAACGGAATAAAAGAGTGAAACTATGTTGCGTGAAGAGTCAACTGAGAGAGGTCCTATTCTTTACCGTTGAGGTGGACTATGAGTCCGGCGGACTATAAAAACTTATACATGGTCCAAACCCCCTAATCATAAAGGTTCACTACCAGTCATAGTAAAGTTCGGTAATCATAAAAGGTTTGCTAGTATAAATTGAAAAGGCTTCGCTAGTCATAAATTGGAAAAAGGGTTAATCATAAATTTAACACTAACCTAACCTAACCCTAAACCCAACCCTTTATGGAAACTACCTTTTTTTATTTATGAATAGCGACCTTTTTATTACGACTAGCGAACCCTATTTATGACCTAAACTTAGACTAACGATTAACCGTATGACTGGCTGAACTGACTATTGGGAGAAGACCCGGCCGCAAACCAGACTGACGTGTCTTTTTCCGGAATTTCAGAAGAGGTTCACTCCCCAGAAACAGAAACAGAAAAAGGTTGGACAAATAGCGACAGGGCATGCTGCATAACTTGCGCCGACATGGAAGGTTCGTGTTCCGAAGGTTTATTATTCCGAAGGTTCGGTATTCCAAATCTTAAAAAGGTTTAGCTCTTCAGAATTAAAAAAAAAGGTTCCTAATCGAATTTTTAAAAGGTTCGCTATTCCGAATCCTAACAAGGGTTCGCTATTCA
>JAMKCH010049547.1:0-64615 GCA_023653785.1 Ophioderma brevispina | reverse complement strand
TAAATGATATGCAGAATTCATTGGTGAATACATAAAATATGTTCTGCATGTGTCCCAAAAGCTGTTACAAGTGACACAATCTGCAAGAATTATTTTAACAACCTCTAGAATGCATTTCGAAAGCATCCCGGGCGTCAAGTGTTCTAATACACCTTTTGCATGTAGAGGCTGTACTAGTGTCTATAGAAATGTTTTTATGCTTTACAACTTATGAAGATATATGTATTTGGTTACTAGAAACCCTTATTTGGCATTTCTCTGTATCGACATTTTTTTTTATTCAAGCATGCAGCCAAGAGTATTTTAAAACCTATAGGTATAGTCTTTATTATATGTATTTACTATCACCTAATTATTATTATAAAGGTGTAAATGAATGTATGGGATAAGTATTTGACAATTATGCTCCTTATCTGGGCATTTTTGTTTCGTAACATCAAAATGTCAGATAGGGGCCATCGGCTTGTTCTTTTTACTTTTCTTAAAATCTTAAATTGACGATACATATGCTTGTATTTAGTTATAGCATCCCAAATGAGTATAAAGTTTAAATTAGTAGATATCTATTTCTTTGAACATTACAAACTACGCTGTTATGTTATTATGAATCATATGACAATTTGGGTAGGTTGTAAAGATCTTAAAAGGCAGTCACAATGACTGTCATCTTGATTGGTAAGCCTGTTTACCACTTGAAATGCTAGATTAGTTTTCTACTGGTATAGAGCCAGAATTATGCCTCTACACAAATACTTGATGAGTCAATTGGATGATTTCGGGGCATGTTGGATTTCGGGTGGCCATATTGGATTTGATGTAATGTTGTGATTAAATCACATCAGACATTGTCTAGTAGATTCCTCGTGTTTTAAACCTGATATAGACCATAAAATTAGGCCCTTTGAATGTAATGTGAGAGTGGTAGCGGGCAGATGGAATTTCTTAGAAAATGCCACTGCACGAAATTTTGCACACCTCCAGAATTATTGGCTTAATCTTATAAATAAACCAATCGATAGAAAAAGTCTGTACTGAATTTCCACCCGCGCCCACAAGTCCTCCGGACGACGTCATCAATCACGCTATGGTGGTCCCCCGTAGGCTCTGATCTGCTGTCCTTATTGACGATGTCAAATCTCAGCCTGTTACGGTTGACTATGGTATGCCTCATGGGTCTGTGCGTGGTCCCATTGGTTTTATTCTCTATATACTGCCCCCCACGTGAGATACTATAATAAGAACCTGGTCTCTCTTGTTACATATGCTTATGATACACAAATTTACGTCAGCTTCAATGTCAGGACCCAAAGTAATACCTCTTGGAGAAAATATGATGCGTTTTGATTTTCAAAAATGTGGATGGCATCTATTCGTAGTCCTTAATGAAGCGAAACTGAGAACACACACTTTACTTCACGAATGATACTTTCAGCTACAGAATCATGAAAAGAAAAATATACAAAATTTCCCCCAGATTAAAATATGAAAATCCATTCCTCTCCGGACTTATGCGCCCGAATGCACACATATAACTCTTCGAAGATGTTCCTTTTTGTTACTAGACGCTGCAAAGAACCAGGTTAGGTTGAACACACACAGACACACACACACACACACAACGATAATATTTCAGCAGAAATGTACGTAAATAATTAGAGGCCATTTATTTCTGTTTGTTGATGTGCTAAATACATGTTCATGCTCGGGCATTAACAAGACAAGTCATACGACAGCAAATTGATGAAGTCATAATTATCTTGAAAATTTACTGCATCCCGTGTCCTCAAGGTCAGACCTAGCCTTCAAACACACCCAAATGAGTCTTCTCACATGATCTGAACCTTTCGGCTAGGCTATTATTCTCAAAGGGAGTCCTAACTTAGACCTTGGTTTAACCCGGGTGTCCTACAGAGTGGACTTTTTTCCTTGAACTTCAACATACGCCGTAGTTGAAAATAATGGTTAAACCATGGTTAGTCCGACATGCGTGGACCTTTTCTTCACACATTCCCAGGCGAATGTCTCACCCGTTACAGCAAACTTGGTTCAAACTCAGGTCTAAAGTTAAGACTCCTTTTGATGAATACCAGCCTTATGGTTTTTATTTGATAAAACGATTTGGGTTCAAAACTGAATAATCCAAACAATTTATGGTGATCACAATTAATGCACAGAAATGGTCTTAAAGAATTTCATTGCTCATTTGTTTTATAAATGTCCAAGTCGAGTTGACGAATACTGTCAATAATTAAAATAAGCACGGCAGTTCACGATAACTTGTCCTCACAGCGAAGGCTTCAAAACGCACAGCAATGCAGTGGAATGTTCCACACAATAAATCCAGGGATTTATTTATGATAGGAAATATATTTCCTTTTCTGAGCAGTCCTGAGGATAACTTTTGTTCACATTCAAGACGAGGGAGTTCTATAGGTCTGTCGACGACATAAATATTCAAAACCTATGGGCTAGGCACAATGCTGCTGTTTTTATTGGGACACGCTGTCTAGTATCACCATTCCCACCTGCCCCTATAATAGGGTTCCACACAAAAAATGGTGGCAAAGCAAATCGCCCTAGTTTGTGGAAAAAATAAATAAATAGTTCTGAATATTACATCTTGTCTTAAAGCGGCACTGGCCCATTTTCACAAAATATGAAATTCTTCAATTTTCTCTTATGATAGTCCCTAGGCCATTGGAAGAACAAGATTATTTTACCATAAATTAACATACCCCAACAGATAGGGACATTGATATGAGGATAAAGACATCCAGGTCATTTTGTAGGCCAACTTTTAGTTTTCCATACCTTTATTCAACAAATGGTGTATATTACTGAATAGTTTTGACTCGTACTCACTGAAAAAAAAAAAAAAAAAAATATTAAAAACCACAAAGGTTATAGACCGCTCATACAGTGTGCATATCTTGATCAACAATCGTACCGAGTGCGTGTTCTTGTGTTTACGCCATTTTCGGTCGTGTACTGAATTGTGTTAAACGCCATTTTCCTCTACTATTATAACATCGTTCTGTTTACCCATAAGGAAACGATTTTGGTCTTAATCATTTCGGGTGAGGGCTGTTGTATATAAAAGCTTACAACCACGCAAAACTATCGATTTTGAAAATCTTGAGTGCGCACGATTTTTCAAATGTCCAGTTTCCCTCTTTAATGAAGTCTTGGCTTTTGAATACCTTTTACTTACATCTCCGATTTTGTTGTTACTATAGATATTGCTAATATTCTAATGAGGGTGAAATGCCACGTGCCACTTTTCACAGAATGGATAAACTTTACACATCGAATTATGCAGTCTGATAGGACACGTTATTGACTCGAAATAATTCATCCATCACACATGTACAATTATAATGATTGATCTTTTGTTTATGCGTTTGAATGTTTCTTTTTCTCAGTATACTTCTAAAAGAACTCATAAATAATTAAAGAACCTAAAATAGAGCAAACTCAGCTGTAAACATATTAGCCTTTATGGACAGTAATTATCTTCTTGCATAAATAAAAGTTCTGGAAGAAACTCCGTTCTTGAAGAAATTTCAAATACAACTAACCATTAGTTATGTAAATCAAATTGAAATAGCACATGAGAATAGCCAAGTCTTTCGACGAAGGGGCGCTTTTGCCTTGCACCATTTTAAGGACACCTGTATAATCAACTTCAGAGATTACTTATTACGTAAAAGGAATGGATATTTATTTGGTGTAAATATTAGTAACATTATTTAGTGCTTTTAGAAGACAAATTTCTCCCATTTCCTAGTCACTTCCCATCTATATAAGATTAACATAGTTTGACTTAATCCGGCGACTGCACATGCGCACCTGTTACGCCTACGTGCAACGGCCACTCTGGCGAAAAATATATAGAACAGAAATAGAATGTAAATAGAGGTATGAGTTGATATAAATTCTTTATGGGGGGTTGGTACATTTTGTGACCCCACTTTTTCTGCTCCCAGTTGAATTCAGCAGCCTTGACGAAAAGATGCTGTACTTTATTCCGTCAAGGCTGCTGAATTCAACTGGGAGCAGAAAAAGTGGGGTCACAAAATGTACCAACCCCTTTATGGGACATAATTTAAAGTAAATTTAAATTTTCATGATCTACTTTTGTAAATGCAGCCTTAAGTACATATAGTATGGACGTGTAGAGCCATTGTTAAAGCAATAACGGCACATTTTTGGAAGAGCGCCCTCAAAAGTTGATATTTTGGCACAGTTACGTCGGTAATTGTCTAGGAAAATATACCTGCGAAGGAGAATGCTAAGAAATGCGTATTTATCATAAAATAAGCGAGTTTGTAATTAGAATTGTGATCCCAAACTTAACGGCAGAGCTGGAATGCTACGTTTATGTCCGTCCATGATGAAATAGTGCCACCTCGAGAAAATAACCTCTAACTTCACTTGCCTGAACCAATAAAACAACTAATGGATGAGCGTAGACACGTACATGGCACTATTTCCCGGCTATTTCACATTGGAAGAAAGCCGTTTCCAGCAGCCGTTGAATTATTATCGGGATCCCCGATAATAAGTATTATAATTACAAAATTCCGTCGTTTGTGACACACATACATTTTCGAGCTTACCATTCACGGGTATAGTTTACTAGCCAGTTACCAATGCAACCGTGTAAAAATTTCAATCTTTTTTAAACATTGGGGCGCTCTTCAAAAAATGTGCTAATATTGATTTAATACCCATGTAGTTAAAAATTTCAGGTGTTTTCATAACCCCAATTTAGATTGAGCCCGGCAGCTATTTTTTCACGATGTAAACACAAAAAGCCTATCCTCGTTCACGAATAAATAAACCGTGAGCTTCTGCAGTGGTTGTGTTTTGAATACAAATGAGGTTCAGCAATAAGTAACGGATCACAGCTTCCGAACAACAATTTTTCTTTCACGACTTTTGTTTATCTTCGCTTCATTTTCCAATAAATGATGACATATACGATCAAAGTTAATTAAACTCATAGTAGAGGTTTATTTGTGAATGAGGAGAGCTCAATCTAAATCGGGCGGCGATAAAAACCCATAATATTTTCAACTGCATGGGCAATAATAATGGATCAGAACTTGGAAAAAATAACCTGAAGTGTTATGTCCTTTGCATGCCGTGCGGATTTCCTGAATATCAATAGCGTCATAATTTGCCGGAGACAATGTAGTATTGTACATCCACTGGTCACTGATATTCAGGGATTAATGAAATGTTATTAATTGTGAAGAAAATGTACAACATTTACGATTGGCATACCCCAAAAATGTTAACTATGTTTTTACTTCGCTGATGTATGATATAAAAATTAAAACATTTTTATCACATGGCCTCCTACGACCATCTGGATTTCACGTGAAATTGATTGCACCGAAAAAAAAAAACAACAACAGCAGTATTGCTGCTGCGTGTCTCATACCACGCGAAATGGAATACGGATATCGTTAGCTGATAAAAGTTTAAAATTGGATAGGAAAAAGCTTTAATTTATTAATGTTATTTATTTGTCAATGGAAACACTAGAATTTTGAAGGACAAATAAAACAACATTTTACACAACATTATTCAATTTTATATTTAAAAATCTCGTATCTTTTTAATTCCGTCTTAAACACACATATCGTTAAACCATATATTTATTTAAGGTTCTACTCTGGACCGTGAACCCCTAAAGGCATTACATGTTTACTTTACAAATATAACGCTTCATGATTCTCCAGCTCAGGCATAGCATTTTCCAGTCAGGTAGTTTTACTGATGTTGTTCACTATGTTTACGAGTTTTAGTGCATTTAAAGATTTTTTAAGCGGCGAATGTGCGTATTTATTTTAGGGAAGCTAGACACATTTATCATGGGCCAATTCCCATTCAATTTCATTAATGTCCTTTGCGCTATCACTTGATGTTATTTATCATGTTTATTGATTGATTTCACTTTTATAATAGAATGTGTTTTTCAACACGCTTGTAGCACCGCAAATTACCCCCGAAACTGGATTAGGCACAGGCACTAGAAAAGAAGGCTATCAAAGTCACGCCATTTACGCTCCCATAGCATCTCTAGTGCTGGGACACAGCGCCACCTACTCCGGATCCGCATCGCTAATTGGCCGGCTATTCTTAGGCATGCGCTACGTCATGGGACTCCCTAGCAGCCAAACGTTGTGTTAAAGGCTCTGCGATTAGCTTGAACAAGGAATGAACAACGGTTTCGCGGTACCTTGGATCAACGAATCAGGTGGTCAATCTGATGTTAGAAAGGGGTTCCTGACAAAAAAGACCCCTTAGCTCACTAGTTTTTGTAAGCCTAACGTGTGGCATGACTTGACAGCAGCAATCGAGAACTGAGCCAGCTGATAAGAGCTGATAAGGTAAGAAAAATGCTTGTATGGATCGTATTTTTCACGTTTTTTCGTGTTATTTTTTTCAAAAAATAAACTATATTTTAAACTAGTCAGCTAACTAAACAATTTAGTTAGGAATATTTTGGTGCGTAAATCGTTACGATAGGCCAAGTATTTGCGCAATCTCCAGTGTACCGCAATGTACAAAAAATCCGAATCAACGCTATCTGACACTGTGTGTACGAGTTTCCCACGCTTAGCCGATTATGATGTGGTTGATAACTCCCTAGCGAAGTGAAGATTTGCCAAGATTCAACAATGGCCGGCGCTGTGTGCCAAGACGACATGTAAATGGTGTGAAGTTAGGTTTACTGCAAATAAACCGTTTATGTAATGGCTTCAATATGCACAATCATGCTTCCTGATTAGTTTTGTTTTTAATTATTTATATTTATTTCCTTTTTATCTTATAATATGTACATTTCAAATGTCTGAAATTAAAGGTCCAAGGTCAATTTTACCGAAAGTAGTTAAATTGTTTTGTGTCTGAAGAAGGCTACTATTGTTCTCATTTACCCTGTGAAATCTTAGTGATAAAAGGTGTTTGTTTGGATGGTATGAGCGAAAACGTGCTCCATTTTGGTCGACCAATATTATTAGCCTTGCACACTTTTCTATGGGCTTAGAAATTACGTTTTTAACGCTTATATCAAAACAGATTGAAATATCAGCGTCAAATTTACAGATGTGGTATAAGCGTCAAGGTCTTCCAATAAAAAAAAAAATGATCCACAGAACTATGATGTGTCAGTTTATTAGTTGATGAGTATTAATATGATTATAAATCACATGACAAACCTATATCTATTGTAAACTTGGGATTGAAACTGGACTTTTTCCATTTCGTGATTATATTACTAAGGTCAATAGAGGCGGTTCTTACTATACGTACGTGTGTGGCATGATAACGCACATGCAAAGTATATTAATTATCAAAGACCTCTTATAACAATCACTTGATTTAAGAAGTAAAATGGCAACTCGGCTAATGTTTGGTACCATTCGTCAGGCACGACTGTCATGTTCAGCTACATCCAATGGAATCCATCACAGTAGACTATGGACAGCGCCAACCTCCTATTCAAAAGGTAAGGAAGGAATTCGCTATCGAAGTTGTTACGTAACTCCTCGCATCATGCGGTGTTTTTTTTTTTTACGATGTCATGTCGGGCCATTTCGCGAGGGACGTGTTATGTCAAATCTGTGCTTACCAAGTCGACTTTATTACGCTATGTTACCAAGCTTGGACCACGATTAAAATAATCGCTACACAAAGCCTATAAGCCGTTGTCGGCAGTCAGGTTACTTTACAAGATCAACGCATTCCAGGACTACAATGCATTCACCTGTCAAAAGATATACTGCATGGATCGATTGACAGCTCAATGTATTGTAGTCTTGGAATGTGTGTATTTTGTCCACCAACATGGCTGCCGACTAAGGTGTATAGGCTTTGTGTGGCGCTTTTGATCGTGGTCCAAGCTTGGTAACATAGCGTGATAGGGTCGACTTGGTAACAGCAAGATATGACATAACACTTCCGTCGCGAAAAGGCCCAACATGACACCGCAAGCAGAAAGACAAATGTCATTTCTCGCAAAAGAAATCGGCAGTAATTATTCACACGAAACATGCTAAATACAACACATCTATAACCATGATTTTCTTAAAATTATATATCAGTTTGGATATTCACATTTAGAATTTGCACATCTTCGAACGTATATATGAGCACCCCTCTTCCAAACACGTACACACATACAAAGACATGCACTTCCAGCAAAAAAAGTGGTTTAGCCATCTATAGCGTACACATATTCGATTTAATTTTAGTAAGCACTAACGGAAACGCACCGGCACAACTTAAGCTAACTTACCCCTCCCTCACATCACACACCCACGAACACCTCCTACCATAAAAAAGGGGGGTAAGTGTTTTGCTTATTGAGTAATTGATGCTCGGGTATTGCATTTAGCTAAATCATTTAAAATTCTTAACCCTCGTCTTAATGCTTTTGAATTGTGCACAAAACATGCTGGATACATCGAAAATTCTGGCAGGATGTCAACATCTTGATTTCCATGGCAGAATTAAAACCACAAACTTCTACGCAACTTTGCTTTTTACAGAACTTACACATCCCATTGTGTCCATTCATTTCATTAGTCTGAATATTTTTTTTTTTTCATGCAAGTATGTCCCTGTACTGTTACGAAGCTTATAAATTCAAACAAATCTGATTAGTATTTATCAGTGCAAATTGGACGCTAAATTTAGTGTAGGAACTTTTGAGCGATTGACTATTTAGCATATTTGCATTATCGACATAGATAATTTCTATTTCTGTTGTTTACATTGTCAACAACTCTAACGGCAACAACAGTTTGTTAACCCCTCTGCAGATGAATTAGTACATTGCCTTAAACGGGGTCTACACTGTTTAAAACTGAACAAGCCTAGCTGCTTCTAAAATAAAAGTTACACGTATTTTTTTTTTTGCTTCCGCCAAAACAACATCTAGAACGTGAAAGTTCAATGACCATCCACAACTTTTTTTTAAATTATTTGAAGAAAAAAATTAGCCTTAAAAATCTATTGTTTTTAAGGATACTAATGAAATCGGCCATGACGTTTTTAGTCCATTAGTATAAACAAACATTGATGGCGCTATTCAAATTTGGTGTCGCTCCTCAAATCGTAACTGGGACTAACTTTTTTTTTTTTTTTAATTATTATTTCATTGTAGTTAGTTCCTATTATTACTTGCCAAAATATTTGCCGAACAAGTCTTCGGGAATTTTTTTTTTTTCCATATTTGGCGGCGAAAAAAATTATGTGGTTTTTTGATAAATAGCATTTGCTAAATATATAGACTTGCAAAAATAATGGGCACATGTTTTTTTGATATCATATAAGAAAATAATTAAAATACTTTGTGACATGAAAGTCCTTACTCGGCATACCCTGTTTGGACTGACATCTTTAGCAGACCCAAACGTGTGATGAAACAACAGATACGATTTACTAGACGTTTCTAGTATTTTGTACAATATTTTCGTTTCGTTTTATTTCGTCGATATCATAAGCCTGAATTTTGTAAATCTCCAAGAGCTACTTTATAAAAAAAATTTCACGATTCCAATCAAGTCATCTCATTGGTAGAAAAATATGACTTTAAAATTGATTCAATGGAGGCCATATAACATACACATAATATACAAACATCCCCATATCTAATCTAGATAGATATAATATAATTATATCTATATATATATTATATATGTATATATATATATAACATCATAAAACAGTATTATTGACAGGTGACTATCTTTGGTAATTCAGAGTGCTCAATCCAATTACAGGAGAGCGTAAAATAAATTACAAAGTATGACCATCTGGAATTCCAACCGTTACTTCTGAGTTTCCCGGTATACCCTCACTTACGATGACTGGGTACCGATCTTCAGACGGTTGATGACTCACAGTCGTGTCCTGAACCAGTAGACCTGTAATGTATATACATGCCATGGTGTCCACTCACTGATCAGTTCCAGCACTTTCTGTACTCTTCCAAAGAGTCGAGAGTGCTCAACCACTACAGGAGTGGGGGCGTACTATAACATCTAGGATACTTTGGGTAATTTATTTTACGCTCTCCTGTAATGAGTTTCATTCCAAAGATAGTCCCCTGTAATGACACTGTTTACCTATGGGGGCTTTTGAAAACTAAAGTTTGGGTACCTAGGAACCCCCCCCCCCCCCTTATGCATTTAGTGTTCAACTCTACAGCTACAATTGGCCCTGTGTGTACAGTCCAGGCCGGACCTCTTTCAAGATAGCAGGCCCGACATGTTTACAAACTTGCTGTTAACTGGTCTAGTGTTACCAACTTAGCACTGTTATTGACATCATGCGAGTCTTTTTTCCTCTTCAATTAAAAAGCTTTATCTAAACTCATAAAACACCTCGTGGTGCAATTGTGACACATCACAGATGACTACCATTTTATTTTCATCTTGCAGCTTTGATATGTGATTTATAATCAAATTAATATCTCATCAACTAATAAACTTGGGGGGACACAGGAACTTTTATTTGGTGATGGGTTTGACAGGAGGTAACACTTTTGACTAGGTACAAGAAAATTGATTGGCATAGGACATTTCATGCGCCCAATCTGTTTGACTCCTTGTGGAGCGTTTGGCCAGTATTTTTGAATGAAGAGAAGTATCTATAGGATTTTTTTTTTAAATTTTTGATGTTGTGTTTCATTTGCTCGCGTGTGTGAAACAAAAAACAAAGAAACTTAACGATTTATAAAGTTACATTGCCAAGACAGGGAAAATTTCAGATTCGTTTAAACATTCCGTATTTACTCTGATTTGGACGGAGTGTGCGGCTGAAGATTCAAACCCTTAACTATTCTAAGGGGCATTTTTCAGTAAAAATGTCCCTAAGGTTTTCTCCTTAAAAAATAAACACATGGCTAAGGTTTTTTTGGTGAGTAACTAATTAGCGTGGCGCGAATTTTATCATTATCTTTTAATTTATATCATAATGTGATAAATTATATCATAATAAAGTCATTTCAATCAATTAGGCATTTCCTTTCTAAAACCAAAACAGTCTCCTATAATGCAAACGATTGTTACAGCGTCGACTACTCACATGGCCTAGTTTAACTACACACAAACATTTCCGAATTTTGCTTCTTTTGCCACATGGACGACATTCATCTTCATCATATTGACAGATTTTAGCGTTTTTATAAGATCGTATTCACTATTCACTTCTGCCATCTACACAGTCACCTAATACGATCCTTGTTTCTAAAATGCCCAAAACGTGATTTTAATGAGCTCTATTGTATACTGTTCAAGAAAGGTCGCGGAAAAATCACCGGTGGATACGTGCGGTACGCAGCAATAGCGCATTCCTTTACCTTCTTTCTTCATGCCGTATGCCATCCCAACAAAAAAAAAAAAAAAAAAAAAAAAAAGAAGAGTTTTTTTTAAAAAAAAAAAAAAAAAAAAAAAAAAAAAAAAAAAAAAAAAAAAAAAAAAAAAATACTTTGGCAGTTTTTCGGCAACCGGGTATTTTGGCACAACTCTTTTGGTTATTGGGAATTCCTAGTTCTTGGTCTTCTGCAAGTTTTTGATTCCGTCTCCTTTCGCATGCACGACTAGATACAATACAATACAGCGGGATTTATAACGCGCCTATTAATTACCAAATGATGCTAGGCGCAGTGAAAAAAGAAAGAAATGAGGAAGAAGAAACCACACAGCTAGGAATCCGGAAATATATGGGCTTTGAGAAGTTTCTTGAAAGAACTAAGACTGGCAGCCTGTCTGATGTACAGTGGCAGACTATTCCATAGACGAGGGGCAATGATAGAGAAAGCCCGATCACCAATCTGTTTGTGGGATCTGTGAACAATTACGCAAGGCATAAGGAGATTGACGAATCTGAAGAAGAGAAGAAAGATAACCAGGTTGAGAGGTATGCATAAGCTTATACGTTTCGATCAGAGTACGGATTTTAATGCGGTCAGCAACTGGCAGCCAATGTAGGCTTTTAGGAGGGGAGAAGTGTGACTGCTCTTTGGTTCCATGTAGATGAGTCTTGCACTCCTACTTTGCAGTTTTTGTAGACGCCGGAGATCCTTAACATATATCGTCGCTGGGCGGGAAAAACCTCATATGTAATTCCAGAGGTCAAATGCAAAACCTCATATGTAAAAAGTGGGCCCCAGTGCTAAAACCTCGTATGTGCATTTTGGTCACATCGGGTTCTAGCTTGAATTTCATGTCAAATATGATAGTAAATCATATGGAACTTTGTTTAAAAATCTGGATTAAATAAATACCTAAATATATTTAGAAAGGAAAACGTTTCTTGTGCATGGCATTACAGCAAATTATTCAGTTTTTGGTGTCTCTCGAAAATGTTACATATGAGGTTTTGTCATGTAACCGTTTTTACTACATGTGAGGTTTTGCTTTTAAAGGTCAAATGCACATATGAGGTTTTTCCCGCCCAGCGACGATATGTTGTGAAAAAGAGAGCTGCAATAATCAAGTCTAAAAAGGATAAGAGCCCGCATAGCATTACTACAGGACTTAAAATCGAGGAACCTTCTGACACGGTTGAGGTTGAGATTTTGAAATTGCAGTGATGTGATTTGACATTGTCATACCATGATCAAAAACAACACCCAAGTTCCTTATCGAAGGAGAAGAATGGATCTCAGTACCATCAACAAGGAGAGTCAAGTGCCTAAGTTGATCATAGTGATGAGGAGAACAAGCAATAACAGTTCAGTCTTAGACTGGTTCAGCATCAGCTTATTTGCAGTCATCCATGACTAAAGATGCATGATGCACTGATATACTTAGAACAGGGAACAGGCAGCGTCACCAGGATGGCTAGGATCAAAGGTAGTAAAAAGCTGGACATCGTCAGCATAAAGATGGTAATGGATATCATGCTCACAAATAATGTGGCCAATGATGCATGTGTAGTAGACAAATGCCTGAGGGTCTAAGACAGAACCCTGGGGGACTCCATAATCAAGATCAACAGATGCCGAATACGCCCCCATAACTCTCACCTGACAAGTTCTAGAGTGAAGATAGAATTGAAACCAGTTTTTAACTGCACCATTAATGCCAAAATCCTGAGTTAACCGCTGCATAAGAATTTTGTGGTCCACATTATCAAATGCAGTTGTCAAGTTCAGCCTAACAACAATTACAGCTCTGCCAATGTCAATGGCTCTGCAGATGGTATCATGACCAGAGAGAAGTGCAGTATCAGTGATGTGGGCAGACCGATACGCAGACTGAAGTGGTTCAGAAAGCCTGTTAGAATCAACATAATCTGCAACTTGCAGAGAAACAACTTTCTCAATAACCTTACCCAAAAAAAGGCAAATTGGATACAGGCCTGTAATTCCTCAGCTCTTGCTTATTCAAAGATGTTTTTTGATCACAGGAGTTATAATAGCTCTACGAAGCTGAGCAGGAAAGCATCCAGAGGATAAGGAAGTATTAACAATCCTGGTCAAGAGAGGGAGCAAGACAGGGAGATGTTTCTTAACAAGCCAGGTGGGCATTGGGTCAAAATTGCAAGATTTGTCAGCACATTTCAGAATAATTTTGCTCAGATCTTCAGTGGACACATGTTTAAACTATGTAAAAGAGCAGGATTGAACATTTCTATTATAATTTACATATGTTTCATCATCAACAACAACAGATTTGTCAATGTTATTACGTATGGTATGAACTTTAACAACAAAGTAGTCACTGAATTCATTTGCAAGACAAGAGGGTTGAGTACAATCAGGAAGAACAATTTGATTCTTATTTAACGTACAATTTATGGTCTTAAACATATCCTTAGTGTTACAGTTCAAGAGTTTGTCATTGTAGTAAGCTTTCTTCTCTCTGATGATAACATCTACAACTCTCCTCTGAGATTCAATGTAGGCGTGATGGTTTAGTCACTGTGCGTTACTTTCTCCACCGTCGTTCACATTTACGGCGTGCTCGTCATGCATTCTGAACAGTCAGTGTAAACCAAGGAGGTTTGTGACGACTTGTGAGTACTCTTTTCTGCTTTCTTTGCGAACAGGACGGTGCATATCAAGTCAGTTATGGCGAAGCATGGTTATATCCAGAGACAAGTTCATTGACATCAACCATGGAATCTAAAACGGGTTGTACTTGCGCCGCGAGATCCTTGGCAAAAAAAATCACTGTCCATGTCCCTAAACTTTCTACAAGAGTAAGTTGTCTTGACAGTAGGTGGCTTCATAACGTTGAGATCACAAGTAATCAAGAAATGTTCTGAAACATGCAATTGCTCAACAGCACACGATTTTATAAAATCATCACCGTCGCTGACAATTACTAGATCTAGTGTGTGACCACCAATATGGGTTGGGCCACTAACAACTTGGATGAAGTTCAAGGATGACAAGGTGGTTGTAAATGACTTGACCTTAGCTGGCAATGCAAAATGGAGGTTGAAATCACCTAGCACAATATTTTTGCTGGTCGGTACGACCAGCCAGTAAGAGCAAATCCGTGTAACTGACTGACTGACTCCGTGCCGTTATGAATGTTGTTGCCAATGCCGATCATTTTACGTCTTGACCAATTTCAAAGAAACACCTTATTACCTCACCCGGTCGGGCCGTGCGTGATCGCGGCAAGGAAAAAGGATTTTCACGGCTACTATAATCGTTTTACTATTATAAACAATACAAGAGTAAGCTCTTCAAATTACAATTACAAACCGTCAAGTACCAAGCACCCACTTTGAATTTTAGGAGAACAGAGTATTAAAGTTCTAATTATAGTCGATCTGGCGTCATAAATTGTGTCATTTGGGCCTCATATGGGTGCATTATTTTGCAACACTGTCAACCCAACCCTAAATGACCTCGTGATATGCTAAGTTCCTTGAAAATCAGTGACAAAATGGCCATTGTAGCAAGTCCGAAAAAGTGAACCCGCCTGTTTTGCGAAAAATCGGGAAAAACTGAATAGAAACACTGGACGGCTGAGTAGCATGAAAATGACCGCAGCTGCGTAACCGAAGCAACGAAAATGAATGAAATAAACAGTCCTTTTCAAGACAATTCTAGTGACGTCGAAGGTGATTTGAGAGACAGTGATTTAGCATTTGAACTAAAAATTGCTGTGGATATCATACATGGTCACGTAGGAGCCAGACAAGCCGTCAGTAATGATGAATATTCGCCGTTCAGCGAATTTTTCATCGTATGTACTGGCCTTGGTTCAACTGACAGTGCGTGGTGTAAATACCTAAAATCATGTAATGTAACATACAAAACAACAGTAGCTTTTCCACTACCAGCAGTTGTCACGTTGCAGGGTACAGTCATGACAGTACTGGGTCAACACAAGTGTGCTGAATGCGCATGATAAAAGGTTAGGTCTATTTTGTTTTTCTTCATGTTCTTTTTTTATCAGATGCATGTGTTGTGTTGAAATGGTCATACCGTATACCGAGTCAAAAAAATCACACTTAAGTCAATACATCATGAAGCCTTACAATTACATAGGCATGATATATACACACAATACAGAAAATCCCCAGTTAGTGATAGTGCTTCTTTGATGGATTAAATTGATCAATTATAGGGTTATTTGCTAATTAAAGGAGCATTAATTTGCTAATTAAAGGGGCACTCTAAGATCAATTCATTGACCAATTAAAGGGGCATTCCTTAATTTACCAAAAAGAGAGGCATTCTGGCCAGTTAAAGGCTATATAGACCTGTTCCTCTGATCAGCTGCCTAGGTGATCATGTAACTGTCTGTTATGGAATTAGTTGTGTTGAGAGTGGTGTCCAACAGTCCACTTAGCTTCAAGTGCCTTCTATGGAGGCAGACTGGCTTTCGAACTATATAATAAAAGTCAAATGTGATGTCTTCTTTGATTAATGGATTAAAGGGGCATTCTTTGATTTACCAATTAAAAGGCCATTTGCTAATTAAAGAGACATTCCTTATTTTCCCAATTAAAGCGGCACTCTGAGATCAATTCATTAACCAAATAAAGGGCATTCCTTTACTTACCAATTAAAGAAGCATTCTTTGATTGACTAGTTAAAGGCTATATAGACCTATTCCTCTGATCAGTTTTCTAGGCGACCATTTAACTGTGTTGAGGGTGGTGTCCAACATTCCACTTAGCTTCAAGTGCCTTCTATAAAGGCAGACTGGCATATGGACTATATAATATAATAAATTATTATGCACGTGTGGTGCAATACCACAGTGCGATTAGCGCGTACCGCCCAACACTGCACGATACGCAAATATATTGGGCATTCGGCCATGCGACTCGTCAAGAAAATACTCTGTTTTTATTAGTTTTGAAGCCATTCTAAAACTATTTTGTCAAGTCAGCTTCTTCTTTCATAATAATAATATTGGATGGCTTTTTTCGGCTGATAACAGAAAATATCGCCCTCGTTTCAGTTATCAACCTCAGCCATCCAATATTATATAATTATGTGATGTCTTCATTGATTAGTGGATTAAAGGGGCATTATTGATTTCCTAATTTGGGGGTCAAATTTAGGTCAAATTTGAAAAATGCTCAAATATCAGAACTAACTAAGTCATCTTTTTGGATCACAAAATGTAACTGCAAATTAATGAACTGCTTGATGTTTCCACATACCAACACTCCCCTCATCACCAAACGGATTTCAAATCCGCAATAATAACAATTTAGGGTCATTTTTCACTTGTAAAGTGTGAATGCCTTTACCAATTTTGATATTTAAGGTGTCATTTTAAAGCTTAAAAATGATCTACATAAAGAAAGACAAAATTAAAAAATCAGTCACCTGCAAAGTGCCCCCTTTTGATGTGACCCATCACATATACATTTTTCAATAACCGACCAGCTATACTAGCTTCAGCTAGTCTTGTTTCCTGGAAGATGACTGACAGCACCCAGGAATTCGTCGAATTCCTCCACAAAACCCGACAGGTTGCGTGGAAAATGATCAGGCCTGTAGATAACAACCAAATTGATGTTGGAATGTTTGGAACGAACTAGTGCATGTTCAAAGGTAGATGTTGGAGACAAGTCACCCATGCATAGTTGGAAGTCCAGTTGTGCTTTAAATACCACAGCAGTACCTCCACCACGATTCACCTCATTACGATGGGAACTGATCATAGAGTAGCCAGGAGGGCACATGTCCCCAATTACCACTTGGTCTGCATGTCCCAGCCATGTTTTCCGTAAGGCAGATTGCATCCAGATCACCATGCAAAATTATATATTCATTAAGAGTGTCAGTTTTGTTCCTGATTGACTGTGCATTCCAAATTGCTACCATCATGTGTCGCATATGTTGAACTGAGCAGTATGAAGATTGTGAAAAACGAGCAAACCTATCTAAGGTGCATTTTCCTGCTCGTGTGCCTCGACGTGTGGGAGGTTTACATTGCGAACCCATCTGAGTTATCTCTTTACAGCTTTACAGACAGACTAGATTCAAAGTGCGAACTCTAATGGGAGTTTCTGTAACCTGACCCATCTGACACACTTTTTTTCTGACACATGAATTTGTAAACCTTAACAGAATAAACTTGTGCTTTATTCCGTGAAGGGTTTCCGAATTCATAAGTGTGTCAGAAAAAAAACCCTGGGGCCAGGTTAAGGAAACTCCCAGAGTCCCAACTCTACTGGTATTGATGAAGTTCGTATCATCTGGGTGGAGTATTTCTTCTGATTTTCTTCTTCGATGAATGACATCTGGCGATTTGCTATACAGACTTCAAGGTCTGGTCGTGCCTTCCACTCAGCACAGAGTACTTGCAGCCACTGAGGATGCGAAACATTTTACAGTGATTGTATTGGCGTAGATGGGAGGATCTTAGGTTGCTTTAGAGTCTAGGTGGCAGAGCTGTCTATTGCGCTGGACCGTCGGTAGGTTATAGGCATTATGCAATAGGCAGTCATGCTGAGAACCACATTACATGCCTACAATACATCCACCTGTTATTGAATTCCAGAGATGCTCAAGTTGTACAGATGATCTATTATACTCTTGGTATTTCCATGGTAGGGCAAGAGAGATGTTATGTTAATCGCATTGTGTGACGTAGTACTGGGTCTATATGATCGAGCTGTCCTGGTTTGAGCCCCGCGAGACTCCGATTTATTGGTAACATATTATTCAAATAGTTCAAATAAGGTCGGAAATTGCTTAATCACGCACAATTAAGGATTTAATGTGGTTATGGAATTTCTCAGTGGACATTTATAGCCGATGGTGGTGATGTTGCTTTTTCCCCGAGTCGAAAGTTTGCAGGGGATGTTAGCTGGTCGCAAAGTTATCAACCTGCATATAGTTGATAGCATAGCGGAGTCCTATCTGAGCCACACTATTTGTTTGGCACATCCATGTAAGTATAAGACCATGGTTTCCTCATCTATATCTTTCGCAAGACTGGTACGGTATGTCACGTGTTCTCTGGGCTTAATATCTCTATGAACTTCTGGGTATTTTTAAATGGGATACCTTGTTCAACTATATTTGTCAACTTATACAATCTGTGTCATCAACACTGATTGTTTAAAAGTTTAGCAAGGTCTTGTGTACACTCGTAATTGGTGGTCAAAAGGTTCGTAGAGACCCTAATGCAAGAAACATCGCTAGAAAGTACTTCCTTCAAATTTGCACCAGTACTACGTAACCAATCATGTCAAAACAGTAAAATTATGTAATTATATGTTACACTTAGAAAAGACGGGGAATCAAAACATAAGTCCCCAAATACATAGTCAAAATAACGATATTAAATTTATGTGCATTTTCAAGCTAATTTAACGCTTAAGTGTACTGGTGGGTGGGGGAGGGCAATGTTCGAACAAAACAGGTTTGGAGTTTATTTGTTTCGCTATTTAAAAATGGTTTAATTTAAGTTCTTGCAGTGTAGCGAAATATCGTCAGCAACTTTCACTCATTTATCTTCGTGTATCTTTTAGGTCATAGGACACTACCAGCGCAAAACTCTCGCCAATCAAGTAGTAAAGTTTGTCCTGTCAGTACGTTAAGAAATAAAAGCTCCGCCGCTACTGCTGCCGCTGTTGAAGAGGTTGTAGAAAATCATCATGGCGAAGTGAAACCTTTTGATGATATTCCTATCCCAGGTGGCTATGATAAGGGGTTAAGAGGGATATTGGCACCTATGTACCATGCGTGGAAGCACGGCGCGTTCAACAAACCTCACGAATACCAGAATTATACTGCTAAAGAGCTGGGATCAATATATAGGTAATGTACACGCAATGGCGTAAAGAGTTTCATCAAAATCGGTCAGACACTGGAAAAGGGTGTAATATCACTGTTGTTTACTTACATAGAATACAGTGAAATAAGTTTGTGTCAACTTTCACTCCATTGGCTTTTAGAATCTACCCTTTTGTGTTGCTATGTCTAAGACCAGATTGATTTATAATAATAATAATAATATATATTTTCCTAGATTGAACCATAGGGCGAAAATTTAATAATTCATTAGGCTATAATGAGCTTTTATTATTATGCTAATTAATATTCATGTTTTTTGTTAGCCAATGGGATTATCCTTCATTTGCATAAATATATATTCATATCTTTTGACGGAATAAAGCGCAAACAAAGGATAACGTTAAGGCGAAAAAATATTCGCCCTAACGTCGAATTCTATACTTAACAAAAGAGAATTTCGCCATAGCGTAGGATATAGTGATATAATAATAATAATAATAATAATAGTGCAGATACTTATATAGCGCTCTTACAAGGACAAAGCAGGTATTACAGCGCTTACCAATTTATGTATTAACAAATTTAGACAGAGACAAAGCAACTTACAAATGGCAGCAGCTAATTAGCGCCCTGCTGCTTGGGTTTCGGTCGTTGAGTGTGTGTATGTTGCAATTGGCGCTATATTACCTGCTGCCTAAAAGTTGCATTGTTTCAGTGTGAGTAAAAAAAAAACCTACATTCAGAATAAAAATAAATAAAATAGTTAAGAATTAATTTTGCTCAAATGTTTGCTTTGGTTATAAAGAGGGGTAAACAGACATTCAGAAAAAGTTTATTTGGTGTCATTTAGACTTTGGAGGCAGAACTTATGCCTATTTTGCTGAGAGACTTAAAAATCCTGTTTGACCGATTTTGAGCCAAACAAAGACGTATCGTTTACATAGAGTAACATGGTCCTGAGCAGTGATTTGAGTAAAAACATTTAACTCCAAATTATTGTTAAACAGTAGAATAATTGAAGGATTATAAATTTAATGTCCCGGAGATTACAAAAGAAAATGCGGAGTGAAAAAATTATCAATTTCCCAAATAAGAAAGTCAAGATAGCTGGTGTAAGACCACAATTTACTTTGGTTCAGCAAGATTGCATCGTTTTAACTCACAACGAAACGTGGGAACCAAAGTGAAACCATAGAAGGTTTTGTCAGCTTGAAAAACAGTGGATTTTAAGTTTAATTCCAATTTATTTATAGAAATCTTAAGCTTTAGTTCTTCTCGCAATTTAGGGACACTGAGGATACTGTATTTGTGCAAAACAATTACCTTAGAGATGTAAAACAAAACTCTCTGAGCAGTTTCGTTATGTTCATGAATTGAAACATTGATATGGAGTGATTTTAATAACTGACTCTTTATGATTGAACAATGGTAATTTAATTTGTTGAAGAGATTTTACTTATAATCAGGTTACACAATAGACCGTTTTATTGTCAGAAAGAAATCGATTCCAACTGAAATTGCATGTCTGAATTGTACCTAATTGTCATTGCTATAATGTGTTATGGTATACGTCAGTGCCAGTCTCTCCGCATTGTATGCCTAAAATCGGCCAAACAGAATATTTAGGTCTCTCCGCAAAATTGACATGAACCAAAGTCCGAAAGACACCAAATAAAATCTTCTGATAGCCTGTTGATCCCTGCAAACAACCAAAGCAAAAATTAAAGCAAAAATAACATTTAACCTTTGAAGAAAATATTTTTTCTGAATGTAGGGTTTTTATTGACTTACACTGTATAAATGCTAATTATTATTATTATTCATTCAAACAATGACGAAACACTCACAATGGGTACTGAGAGCTTTTCGTGGTTCATTTGTCCAAATGAACCATGAAGAGAGTGAAATTCCGAGTTTAATCAATAGCTCATTAAACCAATCAAATCTAGAAATGAGTAATTTTCCGTTGCGGGTCCAAAAGCAAGCTCTCTAACCGATAGCCCACTTCCATTTATATAGTTCGATCGTATTAGTAACTCTAATTGATGTAATTTGTTTACCCAATTTCTAATAATTGATATTTAAATTGATGTTAACCTTTTGACTACTGCAAGCGATTGTAGTTGTTCAGCCTGTATTCTGAATCACCATAAAAAGTACATGCAAATGAATACAAACATCCCCAGTCTTTCCCTCCAGATAAAAAGTAAATTACCTCAACCTGGAGATAATGAATCATGTCTGTTATTATAGTAGCCTTATTTTTGTGATTAAATATTATTTTATAGTTACAAACTGTAACAGTTTGGTAAGCAGACCTGTGTTTAACCAAATGTCAAGAAAAGTAAAGTTGTTAGTTTGTACGAATTCATATCATCTCTATGCAGATTGACACTGTCTGCCTTACAGGATCTTGGTTTACTGGCGGTGGTCGTTGTAACAGTACAATATCTGACATTCATATTACTCTTCCACATTTTGATCTTCTTCACATCCCTCGAAAGGGTAGAACTGGAGGTGGTGTCTGTATCTTGCTTCGTAAAGGTTTCCAAGTCTGTCAGAACCATGATTTAGTTATTGTTCCGTTCCTTCGAACATTAAAGATCAATTCGCTTGGTGACAATGTACCGTCCACAACCATCCGAGGCAAACAAGCTCAAGGTTCTAGACTTCTTTGCCAAATTTCCCACTCTCCTTGAGCAATTGACCTTTGACAACTGTAATGTTCTTCTCACGTGCTACGGGGCTTTAATTTTCATGTTAATGTGCATGACAATCGCTTTATATTCTACTTTTTTTCGCAAATCAAGAAATAAATGCAATACAAATGAAGCAGAAATTAAGTTTTACAAGCTTTTATTTATGAACCATCTATTAAAATTAGAAGGGAATATAAGATACAAAGTTACTGTCAAAACTATATCTAGTATGGTAACGTTGATAAAACCAACAAACAAAGCTAGTGTTAGTTTAGATTGCAAAGACGTTACGACGTTATTTAAAAAAAGAAGTTACAAAAGCACGTAATATTACAGGAAATAACGGTTAGCAAATTTTTAATGTGTAGTATTATTACCGGATGTACTGTCTATTTCCAGTTTTTCTGCTTCCAATATTGTAATTCTATGCTGGACATCAGCGTGACAGCTGTTGAATAACCGGGGTTGATCGTCATTTAAAAAGTAGTCCGGTAAAGATGAGATTTTTAACGTAAAATTACGAATATTTTTAATACCCTAGAGGGGATAATTTCTCCCCACCCCCTCTCACCTCTCACTTTTTTCGCCCTCCTCTTCAACACAGGATGATGACAAATGACGGCTGGATGGTCGTGCTTTCAGACCCTGCTGATATCGAAAAGACATTCCGATATGTCGGTAAATACCCTATGCGACCGTTAATACAGCCTTGGATTGAACATCGACATGAAGCCAAACAGTCTTTGGGTTTACTTACAAGGTAAATCACCGTCACGTCATCGTCGTCGTCGTCATCGTCATCATCATCATCATCATCATTATCATCATCACCATCATCATCATTATCACCATCACCATCATCATCATCACCACCATCACCATCATCATCATCGTTGTCGTCGTCATCGTCATCGTCATCTTGGTCATCGTCGTCGTCATCGTCGTCGTCAGCATCTTCCTTGTGCTCTTCGACGCTGCTTTCTCTTTAGTCTTATCATTATCATGAGCAGCATAATCGTTTTTATTCAAGCGTAGTTTCATCGCGATTCCCCCACCAATATTTTTAACTTTGCATACTTTTGTGTTTAAAGTGATGGAGAAGAGTGGCACAAATTACGATCAGCCCTGAGCAAGGGCATTCTGAGACCAAATGTCGTAGGGAGACATGTGGGAAACATGCACAACATTGTATTGGAGTTCATTGACAAGGCGAAGTCAATTCGGCGATCCGATGGTGTTATTCCCGATATTGAAATTGAGTTGTACAAATGGGCGATGGAATGTGAGTACCATTTGGAGGAAAGATAGGGCGGCTTACTAACTCAACCACCGATTGATTGCTTGCCGGTTCCTCAATAGCAGGGGATTGTAGTGAAAGAGTGTGCGCTTCCGGATAAAATTGTGAACTTTTGCAAACAAGTACTTTAGGCATTGATAATCCATTATGAAACCACTTGCCAACCCTTTTACTGGACCCCAGCTTAGGTTTCAAGATTATACAGGGGTCAAAAATTTAAAATGTTCCAAATGTGTTCAAAAGCACACCATGGTGTTTGTATGGTTACAAGGATTCCAAAAAGGTATAGTTTACACAATCTATGGCTTATAGTTCCGGAGTTACGGGGTAGAAACTGTAAAAATGATGAAAAAGTCAATTTTGGTTGGACATCGGTCATAAAAGTTAAAAGTTGCTTTGATTCAGTTAATATGTGGGGCAAATTGTTTCCCTAGCTTAAAGGATTGAAATAAGGAATAGTTTGCCATATCTGTTATGCTTAGTTTTCGCTAGAATGTAGCTATTGGTCAATAACATCTAATAGCTGCTAATAGCTGTTGACTTTATTCGACATTTTGGTTAATAACAAGTAAGATAGTCAAAACTATTCCTATATTTCATTCTATGAGCTAAACCAACAATTTGAACCACATTTTACAAAATTTGGAGCAACTTAAATTTTGACCCCTGTACAAACCAAAATTGACTTTTTTACCATGTTTACAGTTTTACCCCATAATTCCAAAACCATATGTCACGGGGAGTATAAACTATAGCTTTATGGAATCCTTGTAACCAGACAAACATTATGGTGTGCCTTTCAACACAAACGGAACATTTTACAAACTTTACCCCTGTGTAACCTTGAAATCCAAGTTGGGGGCCATTAAATGGGTGTGGCAAGTGCTTCCATGATTATTTTTTATTATTAATGCATAAAGTACTTCTGTACCAAAATTTACAATTTTATCCAGATTAGCACACTCTCATAAGATCTGTGCACTACAGTCCCCCACTACAAGGTTCTTCCAGGTTCGATCAGGTTTCTTTCCATTGTTCCAAACAATTAAACACAGTTGAACCACATGAACTGCAAGTCAGCCGACGGTTGAGTTTTTAAGCCGCCCCTTAGCAATACCCTTATATTTCGGTAATATGGCATGGAGTGAACATACGGGGTGAGTAAAAAAAAAAAAAGCTTGACCCTGATTGTGTCCGCCATTTTGAATTTTAGGTAACACAAATCTAACATATGTGGTATCATCTGAAAGCCTAGTTCACTATCTTTAATTTGCTGCCAAGATCATTCACGTCGGTTAGAATTGATCGAGCTGCATTCGTTTGAATCAAGTGGTCTATTTTGCGCTCTGTCCACGGATTCACATTAAAATGAATGGCGTTCAGCGAAGGGAAATCAGTGTCCAGAAGACAATCGGGCTATTTATTTACTGCAGAATAGATGTAACGCTATTTAACCCCACAAAATTCAGTTACAATTAGGCTCGATGCCCCGCTTAACGTTTGTACGTCATTAGCACTCATAAAATCATTTGAAAACAAAAATAACTTGATACATGTTTCTGGAGGAGTTGAATGAATCATACCATAATGAACATACATCGGTACAACCTTTTCAGGTTTAAAGTATTGTCTATATTTGTAGACCAAAATAGGCCATATCTTGAAAAAAGTGTTTCAAATAAAACTTATCATTATCACTGGCTTTTACACCTTCAAAAGACTGTAGCTCGGCCTATACGTATCCGATCGGAATTATCTTTGCAGCCAAATAAAGATACTGGAATAGGCTTTCCGTTGATACCACACATGTTAGATACATTTTTTTTATAAATTAAAAATGGCAGACACAATCAGAATCAAGTTTTTTTACTCACCCTGTATTTAGACACGTGTTATGGTTTAACGTTTACCAATAAGCTTGCCTTCTTAGGAAACAAATATCACAAAAACCTCGATTTGCTTACCCTTTTAATTCAATAAATGGATCCATTTTGCACAGAAAAGGCTTAATTAATACGCACACCAAAAATAAAATCACCAAGAGTTAGAAACGCCAAAAACAGCCGTTCAGACCCAGAGAGCATTTTAGTCATCACTTAAGTGAGTGTTGTTCTTTTTTTTTTTTTTCTTTTTTTTTTTTTTCTATCTAGCATCAGCCACGTTCGTGTTTGACCGGAGATTAAACCTGATAAATGAAAAGATCCTGAAACCAGAGAATCAGGCGTTCTTTGATGCTCTAAGAGTTTTGACTTTCAAATCGTTCGAAATCCTCATGGTACCAGGTTTCATCTTGAAGTTGCTTCCTGCAAAACGGAACCCTACAAATTTAACAAACGATGCATGGGATGATATATTCTCCCTAGGTAAGTATAATAGGCGTGGCATTACACGGCATGATACATTTAACACCAAACGCTTCATCCCAAGCATGCAAACGAGGTATTACAATTGGGTTCGGCATGCGCTGCTTAGAACCTTAGAACCTTTATATGAAACGTCCTCCATTTTATAACCGGCACAGTCGTTTCGAAACTACGTCAGTACGTCGAAAACATTTCGAACAGAAATCTCCTCAACAGAGGGTTGGACCTATCTCGTCTGGGATCCCATCATCAAAGACTAATTTACTTCCAAGTGATCTAGCTGTTTCGTCCATAGGCTATTCCGCCAACTTACCGATTCAACACCGGTTGTTGAGGACGACGGACGGTACCCGTCGAAAGATCTCCTACAAAGTGGTAGGAACAATGTTGTCCATAAAAATGGAATGAAATATTTTTACCACTTTTTTGGAATGATTCTTACATTGTGAGTTGTTTATGATATCTTGGGTGTATATCGCCACACTAGTTGATTGACCATTCTTTTCCGAGCATATCACCGTGAACTTGGTCCGTAATTAACCCTTTACGAACTGTGTCCTTAGCCTGAAAGGAAAAGGGGTATTTGAAAAGCAGATCGATCTAAGGTGTTTGTTACATTTTCACCCATCAGTCAGTTTTACAGATAACACATTTTGGGTGATTTCATGCATCGAAATGTTCAATAGAACTCTTTTAAATGTCAATCAGTCACTATAAAGTGTGGCCACCCCTGGCATGAATCAGTGCGTCAAGACGTCGCGGACTACTGTCCACAAGGTTGTTTATGATGTAAATGGGCAAAGCGTTGCAATCGGTCAGAGCCTGAGCTAACACCTGTAGAGTGTGACGAAGATTGTCCCTGTCATTGATGGCTCGGTCTAAGGCATCCCAGACATGCTTGATAGGGTGCATATTAGGGGAGCAAGTAGGTCATGGTATCTGCTACAGCACCCACTGCCACAAGCAATTGAATCACTACAATCACTACGGCCCTGTGCGACGTGGCTTTGTCGTCTTGCAGCCGAAAATTGTTTGAATAAACCCTTCTTGCATGTGCAGGCAGTGGTTTTCCAGAATGTCCAGGTAAACGACGACGTTCATGTTTCCATCTGGCACCGCCAGTGACGTTTTTCCTCCATAATGAACACCAGCCCTTACTATCACTGAGCCGCCACCACCTTCGATTACTGAATACAGTAATTTCGGAGGGTCTCACCACATAGTCGAAAACCTTTGTCTTCCATCTTGATGGGCTATAATGTAGCGGCCCTCGTCCATTAAGGCAACATGCCGCCAGTGTCCGCGCTGTAATATTCTGTGCTCCCTAGCCCATGCAGCGAAGTCGAGCAGCTCTGAGGTGAACGTTGAGGCGTAGACATTTGGTCATTCGTCTTGCTCGGTAACTATGTTGAAGCAATCTCCGATTTATAGTTAACGGGAGTGCTGATTCCATAATGTCTTCTCTACAAACGACGAAGACGGCTCGTTGGCATTTTCCGGGCTCTACGGCACATATTAAGCAGTCGGCGATCATCTCGTCTGGTAGTCAATCGTGGTCGTCCTGGAGATTTTCGTGGTCTCAATCGACCCACCTCTCGATGATGTCCGAGGATTTTACAGACCGTACTCGGCAATATCCCGAGGAAGCCATCGATTTTGGCTTGCTTGTACCCTCCCCGTCGGAGTGCAAGCTCTCTTCGGCGTATTGTCAATGCCGACGGACGAGAAATAACCTAGGGAACCTCAGTGTCCATTTTTATTGTAAGGGTAACAACTGACTCTGAAAAACGTGGGTTCGTTGCACATAGGGTTGGAGCAGAGAAAGGGAACAAGCAACAGACGTCTGGCCTTTTATAGCTCCCAACAAATGACGTAATTCAAAATTATGCATGGATTTACTTCACCTGGGTAGTGGGATGGGACTCAAGTAATCATTCACCTACTTTAATATGATTAGTGAGACGTTCAAATGGAAATACGTTTTATGATTGGGTCAGAAAAATTCCAACTTTATGAGCAACAGTATAGTAAAGTAATGTGGAAGTTTTAGCCATCGCATGCACACATTTGTTTGCCCACAGCAAAATCCTACCTAGATGAGAAAATGGGGGAGCTTGCGAAGAAAGCCGTGAGAGCAGAAGATCTTGACGACGGAACCTTCGTCGCATTCCTAATGATCCAGGACCAGTTAACACCAGCAGAGATCTACGGCAATGTCTCAGAGATCCTTGCGGCATCCGTGGACACGGTCAGTTGAATACATGGAAAAATCATGTATCATTAATGATAATGATGATAAAATAGGAAATTATTATTTTTATTATGATTTTGTCTTTTTTATCATTATTATTTCTTATTATCATGATTTAATAATTAGACATCATTTACGTCGACTTGGGGGATACATCTCCTCTCTAAGTATCCAAGCGTACAAGAAAAACTACTTGCAGAAGTTGAGCGAGTTATCCCAGCTGGTAAAACCCCGGTGAGAGAGCAGATTGATAATATGCCATATCTGAAGGCGGTGGTCAAAGAAGTACAAAGGTAAGTTTTATAAACGTTAGGAATAAATTAACCCTCGTCCCCCTTCGGGGTTTTTTTCCCCGGCTTGCTAAAACCAGCCTTTTTAGTGCCAAATTATTTAATGTAATTGTCAATTGACATGTTCCGCTCCTTTTCATCCAAAAACAAACATCCACCGGGGTATAGGTAAGATACAGGGTGATCCCAAAGTGATCACCATTCGAAGTGATGATCACCCTTCAAAGTGATCACAATACACCCTTCAAAGTGATCACACTTCGGAAGAGAAGTACCAACATGCCTAACACAACACAGGAACATTACAGACACTTGATTTTGGTATCAATAGATAGCTATGGTCCTTTTCCTTCCATTGATACCAAAATGAGTACCAACATGCGTAGCATTACGTCACAATGACGTCATAAAGTTCACATGTCAGCAAAACTGCCAATTTCCAATAGACACACACAGAGAAAAATTCAATTTTTCGCCAACAAGATTAGGAAAATCAGATTTTCATGCGGTTTTTTACTCTACTTGACGGGAATTACTAGTTTTAAATAATGAGCGCATTTTAGAAGCTTTAATAAGAAAGTGACATGTAATTGAGTCGCTAAAATGGCCAATAATATATCAATTTTCCCAATTATTCAGCTTTTTCGGACTTTCCTCAACATATCACGTCATAGTGACTTGATAATGGGGATGTTGGTACTTATTTTGGTACCAATGAAAGAAGAAACGCTAGCTATCCTTTGGTACTAAATTTACGGGAATCGGGTGTTCAGTAACGAAAATCACAGGCGGGTTGATAACCACCACCCCCCCCCCCCCCTTCGGGAATTTTGTTTAAAAAATGGCTCAGGTAGACGAGGGTTAAGGCAGTTACAAAAGGTGAAAAAAGTAAAAACTAAAATGACGTTTTCCCTTCCCGGACAAACTATTTTGTTCGTGACAACTTTAATAACATCACCTTTATTTGTAGTTCATTAATTAATATAGATTGTTTCGTTGCTCAACTCTATGCAGACTGTATCCAATTACGATGGCCACTGCGAGGATTTTAGAGGAGGATATTGTTCTGAGGGGTCACCACATACAAGGTGTAAGTACTTTTTCCCCGTATTCATTCATGGTTGGGGCTAGACTATGCCAATCGATTTTTGCATTTTTTAAAAAATTTTATTTTTGTGTGCTGTCCCTCTTATTTAACCCAGTATATCATCATTATCTATATTATTTATTTAACTTTTTATATTTTTCTCTTAATTGGGAGTATTAATTATTATTATTATTATTAATATCATTTTTGTAATATTGTGACCAATTCACGGCCCTAAACGAAGCGTAATTAGGCCTCGATCCCTTTAACAATGGCAGTATCCAAACCACAAAAAGATACTCTCAATGTATAGATGGCACTGTTTCACATACCGGCTTTTTTACGAAATATTCATCATTCAAAGTGCTCCCTTTATAATCCCCTAAGGTTTTGATCGCGTAGGGGGGGGGGGGGGCTGCGTGACTCAATAAATGTCTAGACTTATTTCCCATGGCACAAACACGGGACATTTACAGGGTACGATTGGTATTTTGCACGCTATGTCGGGAACGCATACAATGTAATTTGGTTCCAGTTCCTTAGTTTAAGTCTCCTTTTAAAATATATTGACGCAGAATCCGTGGTTACATTAACATGTCATACTTTTGAGTAGTTATTTAATCTTTCCCCTGAGATGGCCAGCGCACACCAGTGTTGAAAAAAAAAACATATGCGCTGGCCTCCCGCTAGCTGAGAAGTAGTTAAATTTCATGTCAAACTTTACTTACAAGCTCTTACAAAGATGTATCTACTCTTGAAAAGAAATTCCCCCTGACTTTCCCATATTGACATAAATTGAAAGAGGACAAAGAGGTTGCCTGCTATTATGTTAGCTAGCGGGGAGGCCCGCGTTTCGCGTGGGCCCTCTCCCGCTAGCTGAACTAAACGGGAGCGATCACTGAAACAGGACCGGTCACTGAACAGAGCGACCACTGATTAATGGTGACCACCAGTGACTACAACCATCGCAACCAGGGTGACCCATTCAAAACCATCGTTCCGTGCTGGGCGCTGACATGTTGAATATTGCAAGCAAGTGCACGGAATCAAATTATTAGTTTGGGTGCTTGTATATCTACACACATAATGGTCAATTCGATACAAACAATCCGCCAAAATATCAGTTTGTTGGATTTGGGTGCTATTGGGTGTTAAATTTTGTCCTAGCCCAGGCCCACAACGAATGAATGACACGTCAGTGTCGTCTTGATTTAAATAAACCGGGGGCCTCAATGAACTACATCTTTTCACCTAAGCGCGCATTGCATTATGAGAAAAAAGAGTATCTGAGCCCCATGATCGCAGGTGACCTATTATTACACCTGACCACCTCTAACACCTACATCCATTTGTTAATCACTAAGCACTACCGATTAGTGTATTGCAAAGCGCCCACATTAATTGGAAGAAGCGGAAGCAGCCATTGCTTTCTAATTGTTGTACGGCTATGTTTTCTTTGTGGTCGGCAAAACATGCGAGACGATGATTTTCTAAAGATTACGTAACGTCATTTTTTTGCCCTTCTATCTATAATAGACCTCTTTGATCGCAACCAACCAGCTATGATAACGACCAATTTTGGCATATTGGTCGCATATTCTAGCTAGATTCCCCTCTAGTATGTTGGTCAGGTTTGGCTATTGTGTATTGCCTGCCAATGAGGACGAACATTGAGTGGTCCTTCTTGAAAAACTGTTTGAAAAACCTAAGGGTACCTCCTGGAAGAATTTCTGACCATTCACAAGATGACAATCATCAACTCTTTGTTTTTGTCAAAAACACAACCATGCATTGATTTATCGTCTACACTTTAAAGCCCATGAGCCCCCCCCCCCCTGCTGGCCGATAGCCGATAAATTTTAACTTGGGGTCATGTTATTTTTGACAAGTGGCACATTTTAGACTAGGACCAGAAAATTGATTGTCATGAGGGGCCTCAAATACACCATATTGCCCTGGTAATAACTATATACGGGGGGGGGGGGGGCACTCCCATCTTGGAGGTGCATGTAGGGCTGTTAAGACCCCCATTTCAAGCACCGCTTCACGGTACACCCAAAGAACGCCCATATATTTTTAAAAATGTCACCTAAAATAAAAGAAATAAAAAATTTTTGGGGGGGGATTTGGAACATTTCACCCAAAATACCAACCCCCTATTTTTGGTAAATTTTTGCAAATTTTCTTAAAAAAAAAAGAAAAACAAAAAACCAAAAAAAAAAAAAAAAAAAAAAGACAAAACTTAAAAAAAAAAAAAAAAAAAAAAAAAAAACCAACAAAACTATTTTTTGGGGTATTTTGGGTGTCTCTCCTCACCCAAATACCCCTATCTGTCACCGTATGGCCCCTGGGTTGTGAAGCGCCAGCCTTACACCCATATCTATTACATATGTGCCCCCCATTCATGCCCCGTGTATCCTGGCCACGTCGCGTAAATTTTCCCCTAGTAATTGGTGTTACAACACAATTACTACTGAACGATGCACCACCATGTCCGTGTAACACGTTTACACGTTTACAAGCTTGTAACACCGATTCAACTTGGCACAGCTAGGTTGCTGAAATCGGCAGCGACATTACGCTTGAACAATGAAAGCCTGACTAAAATGATGCAAGCAAAATCTAAAATGCCATTAACCTAGGGGTGTCCACCCCCTCAAAAAAAACTGTCATCCTCTATAGAACTTAATTTCTACATCAAATAGTGACATAATCTTTCGATGGACACCCTCCAAAAGTTTGGTAAAAACTGGTTAAGTTGCATCAAATTTTGCACTTCTTGCATTGCGATGATCAAACTCGTGAGGGATTATGGGTAGTCTGGCAAGTCGAAATTAATCAACAACAGCATTTGTATTTAGTCTCAGCTGTGAGTCACGCAGGCGGCGGTAGTGATCGCGATAGTTCAGTGACCACTCCCCTCGGAAAAAAATCGACTATGTACTTTCAGCTGCCGTCAGGTAATCTGCATTCTGTGGATTCGAATATTAAGATCTGTCAATCATCAGATATGCAAATGAATAAGACTCGTCAAAATTGTTGAAGGGATGCATAGAATCGGATGAAAATATTGTTGTTTTTTTTAACTGAAAATAATTCAGATCTTTGATGAATGCAAGTTCACTTCGATATAAAAACATTCAGTTGGTAATATTTTACACGAAATTCATCTACTTTTCTTGTGATTTTTAAAAGTACGTGCAGGTTTTTTTTACCTTTACCTATCGGAAAAATTAGTCCTTCATTCTTGAAAATCGATCTATCGGCTTCAAATGTAGCTAATTTGCATGCAAAATAACATGATTGGAATGGTGGGGATTTTCGCATGGAATCAGTGCACTAAATCTGTGGAGTTTGTGACTGAATCTGTGAAGTTTGTCACTGTTTTCCGCGGTTTTTTATCGAGCAGATAGAGTAGTAGTAGCAGTAGTATGGGTACTATGCCGCAAGATACGTGGGCTACGCACGGTGTATATCTGTTGTGCAGATCAAACGGGCGTGAGTGAATCATGACAGGCAGAGGGTACACGTTTAAGCTGCCGTGGAGAGCACATTGCGTTGTGTTTTGAGGGAGTGAGGTTAGAAAAATCCATTTCGCTTTGTTATTAAAGCTCTAAATGTTTAAAATACCTTGCGTATGTATGTACAACAATATCCTCTAAATGCAAAAAAGTCCGAGAGAAAATAAAGCATATTTAAATGTTCAAAATGAGACATAAAGGCTTAAATCTGCTTATGGTTCCATGCCTGATATTACGTGCAGCGGCCCGTTTATTAGCACTTGCTGTGATTAATTCCCGATTGCTCGCTTAATACAAGTTCTAATCTCGCACCAATAACAATAAATATGTACTTATTAAGATGAATACGATCAAAATTAATTTGCCTCTCAATAAAAAAATATGTTGGGATTTCTTTTTCAACAAATGTTCAAAATGCTTGGCACTTATGGTGTGTTGCATAGCCAACACGGAGACGAGGCTCATGAATATCGATCACGAGATAAACCCACGCCCCAGATACAGCCCAGGCAAAAATCCTGTTAGCCATTGGTCAATTGGTTTTAAACGATGACATCATATTTATATTAGGGTCCGCCAAGTTTTGGAAGGAACTCGCCATAGAAACCCTCGACCCCAAAGTGAAAGTAAAGTATCCAATGCCCAGGTATCACCCGCCCGTTTGGTGAAGTAAAATTCACGGGGAGTCAGTAGTTATCGCTGCCCCTCAAGTGGACTGTAGATAAGTGAAATTCTCAAACGGAAACGTAGTTATTGCGCCCTCTACCCTCACTATTTTTTTATATTTCTCTTTGCGATAGCTATTGGGGAAAAAGTAAGTAAAAAATTTTTTTTTTTTTTTATTTTTTTTTTTTTTTTTTTTTTTTTTTTTACAAACCACAACATTGGAAAAAAGTAAGGTAAAGTAAAAAAAAGGGACTAGGGTGGGGCACACGGTTTATGTACGGCGGTCAGGGACTCCCAGCCCGTGCCTCCTTTGCAGTTCTCTAGACCTGTGCAAACTTAAGGCCCCCCACCCCCCCCCCCGCCAAAATTGATTTTGATAAAAGACAACAAACCTAGCCGTGAGACAGTCTTGGACCTCTAGAATGTTTAATTGGTTGAACAAGTTCGGTGAACCATGTCATTGGTCTCTGAGAAAGTTCGGTGAACATGGTCAGTGTACGCTGAGCAAGTTTGGTGACATGCCATTGTTGTGCAGAAGCAGCAAAATGATATTTTCAAAAATTGACCTTTTTAATCAGCCCCTACGTGAAAACCTTTTGACGCCTATAGGTGTAAATTCAACATTGAGCTTTGAGTCAGTAGTATTCTGACCAAGTGCGTTGACCAGAGCAATTGATTGGAGGCAGTAGCAATTCATAGATTTTCAAAGATGCAACATTTTAACAGGTCTTACATGAACTTGACTCCGTCGGCACATTCTGACCATAGAGTCATTATGACAGTGTCTTCTGAACAGGTGAGTGATTAGAGCATTGATTTTCAATGAATTCCGCCTTTAATCAACCTGCGTGACATTTGACACCAATCTGTATACAATAAGTCTGGGTCTTGGATCAGTGGTTCTTTTGACCATTCTGTTGATAATAGCAATGATTGTGAACAAGAAGCATTTATAATTTTCAAAGAATGGCTTTTTTCGGCCAATATGGTGTGTGATTTTTCCAAATATGTCTTGTAATCTAATGGACCTGGGTCAGTGATCGTCGACAAAGTCATGCATGACTAGGGTTTGTGTCAGAAGAACTTTTTTAGATTTTCATTAGAATACCCATTTCTATATGTGTATGTGACCTACCATTGTCCCTAAGCTGTATACGCCATATAATGGGCCTTGTGTCGTGGTCCCTGGCCCTTCTAGAATCATAGCAAGTTATCGTGGTACAAGAAGGAAATCTCGAAGAATATTCCCTTTAACTGGCCTGCATGCCATTTGGCCCCTATATGCATACATTCCATAATGAGCCTTGATGCAGTGGTCGGGCAGCATGTGCCTTGTACCATTGCTTCTTTGACCAAGTATGGTGATTATAGAAATTGTTTTGGCTCACGAAGGAATTCACAGATTTTCATGGAGACGCATTTTTTTTAAAATCGGCTGATAGGTAGAATTTGACACCAATTTGTGTAAATCCTAATGGACGTTGGGTCAGTTGGTTTTCTGCCAAGACTAGTGATAGCTAAGTCTTGAAAACAATAATAAAAAAAAGAATAAAAAAAACAGAGCAAATCAAAACAAACCAAGCATTTCCTTTTTAATTTTTATTCAGCTCCACGACCTGGAATGGCTTAAAACTCAGTTCACAAGAACAATTCATTTCGAGACCCAACATATCGGAATATTTTCAGTTATCAAGTCCAAAGTTCAGCATTGCCACCTTACATTGGCTGCCAGTTGCTGCCGAAGTTTAAATTCCGTTACTCTGGTTCCAAACGTTAAGCTTATGAATACCTCACAACCTGGATTCATCTTTTTCTCTTATTCAGATTTCGTCAAGGCCCCTTGCGTTCTGCTGTAGGTGGGCAACTAATTGTCCACAGATCCCACAACAGATTGGTGATCGGGGTTTCTCTATCATTGCCCCTCGTCATGGAATGTCTGCCACTTTACATCAGATAGCTGTCAGTCTTAGTTCTTTTCAAGAAAACTTCTCCAAAACCCATAATTTCCGGATTTCTAGACAGGTGGTTTCTTCCTATTGCTTTGTTTTTCATGCGCCTAGCATACCTAATTAATTAGGCGAGTTATTTAAAATCCCGCCGTATGGTATTGTAACTACCCAAACCACCATTAAAATGGTGACCATTATGGGTTTATACAAATTAGACCCAAACCAAATGTTCTATGTTATTGGGTTATCACCATTTGTTCATAACCTTGAAAATATGGGTATAGACACCAAAACTCATTTTCATCGGATGAATATATCATTCTGGGTCCTTTAGCAAATGCGCTAAATAACGTTAGCAATTTGTTCAGGTCAAAACATCAACTAATTATTTTATTCCAAACGTTTCATATTTGTTTTCTTTCAAGTAGACAACAAATGCAACAACAATTTTTACAGTCGCATGTCGACAGCCCGACTTTCGATGACCCGGAAGAATCCCGACCTGATCGCTTGCTTGACCCCTGATAATAAGTATCATCCTTTCTCATCGATGCCTTTTGGTCTGGAACACGGATGTTTGTTGGGAAGTTTGCCTCATAGTGCAAAAAAAGGTAGGTTGGGCGACGCATAATCTCTGGTCACGCAGAAAGAAAATAGCGTGAAACGTTGGTTTGATAGTTAGAGTATGAATTAAATAGTTTGATTTGACTTTTTCCTCTTTAACAACTAGAGCAAATTAGCTCGTGAAAAATTGCTGAATCTTAGTTTGATTTTCTGTTTTTATGGTGGACTTTTTGGTATTTTTACATGGAAAGAGTTGCCTTTGCAGTTGTTCTTATATTTGCTGCAAATCTCAAGGCAAAATCCAAATATGACCCATTGAAATATTTCTGAAATTTGAAGTGTGCGATCCGGCATTTGCATAATGTGTACAATCAGAATACAAAATACATGTCCAATAATTGGTTTCGTGTCTCACTTTGCACGACCTCCCTTATCACTAATATCGGTATTCACTCCTTTTTTATCAAATCACATACGAAATGACATTTAGCGTCCTCAGTCTATGCCTTATTTTTTATTGTAACCATATTTATGCTCTCCTAAGGGAGTTGATTAAAGGAGGATGAACCGATTTAAGTATTTAAAAACGTTCTTTTGATAGAAGGACCTTCACCCAAAGCCCAATCTTAAAATTCGCGCCGATATTTCAATCAACCCTTTTGATGTTAGAGCTAAACGTGATTTGTGATCCCTGCAGAGTACGTGTAAATTAATTTGGTAGACGAAAAATGTTGGCATATTTTCCGTGTTTTTTTTTTCCTTTAACCATAACAAACCAAATAATCTTTAGCCCTAAGATTTCCAGGGTAAATGTGCAAATAAAATAACTTTCTTCTGATACCAACATTGTGACCACTTTCCAGTAAATCAGGGGTCTGAGTATATTGCAATGTCCAAAAACCAAAATCATCACATCCCAATTAGCGTATGCCGGCCCAGCATATTAAACCAAATTGGTGTATTAAGGCGAACTGGGCACATGGAGGGCGCTAAATAAAAGAAAACAGGTGTGTCCTGAGGTTAAAGAAATGAAACATTAGGATGAAAAATCGACTGATAGTTTTTTGTCAAAATGCTCCCCTAAGACCTTCCAATAAATCAATGGTATGTAGACTCCTTTTCCGCTGATCCAAATCCAAAGGGTTGCCAAAAACACCTGAGTATTTCAAAGAAACGGAATACTTTCAAATCACCCACAAAACCACTCAAAGTTGCATTTTTTCCTATAAAAATAATACTCAAGGTTTCCGTCTGGTTCTATCGGATTCAGAATCAGAAACAAAATTCGCCTCAAGAGCAAGCCGTCGAACACCATTTGTATGTAATAAAACAAGGTTGATGTCAATTATCAACGCCCTGTAGCTTGGACTATACAACGATCTTATGATCATGATTTTAGATTGATCTTCTAATTATTACAGTCACAATGTTACGTTGTTCTTTCCTTATTACCAAACAGGAGACAGGAACAGCCGAAGATTGCCCAGCAAGAATATCTGCTACTAGCCGAGGTCAACATCATGTTGCTTCTGACGAAACTTTTTTGTGCCACATACGCTGGCGTTTTAAAGTCTCTTTTTTTCATTAAACAAACCAGATAAGAGGAAATACTATCAATGCGACACAATTTTGACACCTGATTGGGGTTGTATACGGTATTCCCGCTAGCTACTATATTCCGTCATTATTATTTCGGATATCTAAGAGTAGGCCTATGTAATTGTCGTATACTTGTCACACATTTTTCATTTGTTTGTTAAGCCCGTGATATACTTCCATTCGCAGGCGAGCGATCGGGCGTGCGCAATACCGAATTTGACCCAGATCAGTGTTACGCAACTCCTTGAGCAGAAGTCGCTCGCTGCGACTGTAAGTATAACACGGGCTTTAAAGAAGCGGCTTCATAACAAGCCATCCGTTTGTTTGCCGGTTCCTTAAGGTTCTTTTAGGTTCGATTCAGGTTTCCATAGCAATTAAACACGGTTTTACCCACCATGAACTGCAAGTCTCGGGTCGTTCAGTTTAAAGCGCCCCGCCCCTAATTCTATAAGCACTTTAAGCATCGAGGTTGTTCAAGCACCTGATTAAGAGCTCACTTTTTCCCCACTTGCATGATATCTGCTTATACATATTTTTTTTTTTTGTCAAATTATCTAGATGGTAAGGAATTTCAAAATCGAGCCTACAAAACCTGACTTGTCAATCAACATGTGGGATCATTATAATCCGGAACATCGATTGAACCAAGATTGATCGATCGCCGATAGCAGCCACGGAGGAATGTGGAAGTGGACGTTGTATAATTAGAGTAGAATTTGAAAATAGTCACAGGTCATCGTGAGCTGTAGGGTAAATTCATTATCCTCCATCGAAAGTTCGGTGTAATTTTCTGTTTTACTACTCTGTTAGAATTTCTTAGATTAAAATGGAGGACAAATCTGAGTTTCAGCACAACGCTTTAATCTATCAAATTTATGAATGTATATTTAACTTTTCATATAAACTTTTTGATCTTGAGAGCAAGCCAATGTATTTATTAGATTGATTTTTTCTTTATACCAGCTTTTAAAAAACTCTAAATCTCTGGCCCCCGTAAACAATTTGTATGTTGCAGGATCATTCAATCTTTTTATATTAAATTTGTTATTTTGGTTGTTTTTTTGTTATTTTATTACTTTTTAAAAATATCATGAAAAAGTCTCCAGAATCACACTGTGATACTGCTATTACGTACTGAGAGGCCACAATAGTACTAGCACCAAACCATTAGTCTTTGTTTCTTCTTCCAATCATTTATTTTGAAAATAATTGGCGACTGAGACGGTAAACTCGGGGCAGAAAATAAACAGTTTTGTGCGCCACGATTGGCCTTAGTTTATCTTAGTAATCCTTACTTTTATTTGATGCATCGATGCCAATAAGGGTTTTCTGGAATCATTACGTTAATACGTTCCAAAATACGTTCCCAAATGAAAAAAAAAAAAAATGATATTATATTAACTGTAGATAAAAATTTATATTTACTGTATTTGTGGTATGTTAATAATCAATTGCAGCTGGACAACCGTTAAATGGTACACGTTTACGTTTTTATAATTCTTATAGATTTATATACCCTGTGAAAGTTAGTATTACAATGAAATGCATAGTCCTACATTATTTTTTTAAACCTTTAAATGGGTTTTTGTAATGCCTGTAAATAAATGGCCATATTTGTGGGTCAATTTAGAAGAATTTTGTTTAAAAATATTTTTTTTTTTTTTTTTTTTTTTAATTTTTTAGTTTAAAATTGATAGTTGAATCAACATGAAGAAATAAATCCGCAAAGCTGTGGGCAATTCTTCATGTAATTTTATTTACCCACGTGTTTGAACTTATTTCTCCATCTTACTAATTGATTTTGGAAGGAATTGTTTCGCGCATGTTATATTCCTCGAACAATTATATCTACGCTTTCTATTGTATTAGAAGATATCAGAGGAACAGGGTTAAATGAAGACTAGATCGATATAATATCACTGCTATTACCCATCTGGCTCATTAGCTCATCAGTTCGTAGAGCTCGGCTATTAAACCGAAGTTCCCAGGTTCAAATCCTGCATGGTCAAGTGGAATTTTCTCTCTGTTCAATTTGTGGTGTGGTAGAAGATTTAACTATAAATTTAACCATGTTTGGTAGTAGCCCGTTACCAATTGTAATTATCTCTGGATTAGGTCAAGTATTCAACATGTTCGACCGTTGGGATTTGAAGACTTCCCAAATATAAAAATCAACTCCCAACAGCAAAGTATAGAACACATCTACTGAATATATATTTACAAGGCCCCTCTCACTTTTAAATAGTGTTGTCTTGGTGTAACTTTGTGATAGTAACAGACCAGGTATGGCCACACACAACACGGAATAATGAGAAACCACGAGAAGCCATGTGTATAAAGGATTAAAGGCCGACTCGAGATTTCCCGATGAGAGCGGCACTCATTTTTTTGAAACCCGAGTTTTTTTGGGCATATACATAATGCTTGTCCATATACATTGTACTAGTCACTGTGTGAAATTTTACTAAAGCGCAAATCGAGGTACTTTCCTTTTAGAAATCACACTTTTGTCTTAAAATTTCCGTATCCACGGTATCCTATGGCACTGTTATACTGTACATAAATGCTCACTGCACGAAAACGAAATATCCGTTCCACTTCGTAACCCTTGAATTAAGCATTTTAGGTGACTATCTTAGATCTAGATGACTAATTTTAATAATACTAACCCAAACAATTATATTTCAAAATCTCTGAGTCATCCTTCAAGCGAAGGCTGCCAGACTTGTTAAGTTATTTACCTGCGGCCGAGCGTGGACTAGCGTCAACACGGAAATGAATGGCCTATCGGCTTGTTTGGGAGGATGTTGGCCTCCCCATTGTCAATAGCGCATGAGGCACCGATAGACTCCGCCCCTTTTTATTCAGATATTGCGCGCTTTGCGCCTACCTCTGAACAAATCTGGAAGCAACTTTAGTAGATTTCAAAATGATTGGGGTAATTAAAAGTTTCATTTATACCGTGGAGAGGGTACCAGATTTAATTTTAATGACTACATGTAAAAAAAGCTTAATGTAGCTCTTATAAATTACAGTATTACAAAAAGAAATAAGATAATCAGGGGTGTCCAACCTTTTTGACAGAGGGGCCGCATTGGTTGAAATCCACACCTCCATTCGGGCCACCCCCCCCCACCCACCCCCAAACAACTTTCAACTTTATTTCCATGTCAACCCAGCAGCGGTAAATAAATATGAGATACAAGTTAATATGAATTGGTGACATGGGGGATGGCAGAAAGGCCAAAACCACATGTAATGGTTCCCCAAACAAAGAGTAAACAACAAAGTAATCGGGGCTCCCAAATTTGGTTATGATTTGCTTACAACAGTAAGTTAGGACCCATATACCAATATTGCCAAAAAGGACACACAGCAATACCAGAAATGATAATTTTGGATCAAATTATAACACAAATTTTCCATTTTATTGACCTTTTTAGCAATTTTGGAAACAAATCTTGGCTTCAATTTTGATGAAATTGGACTAATTTCCCACAATTTTAGAAAATTTGGTTTCAGATCGATGAAATTGGACTAATTCAAATGACATTGTTTTTTAAATCTATTATTTAAATATTATGCATTTTAATTTTTCTGGTTAAAACCGTCGCGGGCAGCATGAGAGCTCTTAGCGGACCGCAAATGGCCCGCGGGCCGCAGTTTGGAAACCCCTGAGGTAAATGTTTGACATTAAATACATTCAACAAAAAGACTTGGGTGTTTCAATTATAGTATCAGGGTGAAAACCCCGAGATTATATTAAATTAACTTCTCTTTGAGCTTATTGAACACAACTTATCTTTGACTCAGAAAAATATAATTCTTATCACGCATTGAGAATTACTGCATTCTTGTCTCAATACCTACACCTACCCAACTAAGTTTTTATTTGCTCATCCAACCTTACGTAATAAAAAGAGTAGGCGCATAGCGGATTATAGTTTTTCGAAATCCCTGGCCAATCTTAGCATTATCCTGTTATTATTGACTATACCGTTATGTAAGAACTTAAATAACAGACGATTGTGTAAGAAGTTCATTAAATACAATTTATGTAAGAACTTAATTAGGTTTTGTGCAGTAAAGTTGTACCATTGCTACAATATGTTTTGTAATGACACCAAAACCCAGTCTCCTCATGGCCATGATGAAACCCTCGATCAATATCCACCCCATGGAAAATCAAGACCTCTCACTTAATTTGAAACTGGTTATAGTATATATTATAAACACATCTCCTTATTTGCAGAAAGTCCTGGTTGATAAGAGGGAAAGGAAGTAAATATCAAACTACATGCAAACATACATAATACACTTTTTTTTCAGAAGGCCCTGACCCACAGTTATTGATGTGGGGTGTAATCATGGTGTAATTATGGATGAAAAGTCATCAATCACCTGTAACGAAAAGCCTATAACCCCATTCAATAGTTATTGTCTATACAGACTTCTATTATTTCCGTGATTAAAATTAATATGAAGGAGTAACCGATTGTGAGAGAATCAAATTAAATTTACTCATTTATATGGAGAACACTACCGCAAGCAATGAAGTGAAATTATTTGGACCCTCAACCTCCAAGAATCTAACAAGAAAAAAAACGGTACCTCCCTTTTTGAGATGATCGTCAGGTTGGAAGTCATTTTCCTCTAATCCAGTGAGGTATATAAAGGTTGCGTTTGTATTAATTTCGAGTGTTTTTAGTTATGCAACATTAATGTGATTTTTTAAACGTTAAATTCAGGCAAGTTCGAACCAACTATTTTTAATGTTTACTACACTGGCTATTTATATCAAATAAAATAATACAAAACTGTAATTCGGTCGGCATTGCGATCTTCGCAAAACCTCTTAAAGTTATGATAACTCATTTATAAACGCAGATAGAAAGAATACAAAAGAAACAAATATTGTAATCAAGGTTTACCAGGCCTTTTTATTATTTTTATTCACACATTTTTATGCACCAAACGTTGGCAATATATAAAGTATTTGAAATACATCACGTAGTAACTTTAATAAAATGTGTAACAATTTCGTTAAAACTTTTAAACAAAAAAACAAAAAAACTAAAAATATTATTTTCTTCCATCAATAACAATATTTTCAAATAACAATGTGCCTTTTGATATTAACACAACTGCATAAGGAGGTTCGCACTTTCCGTTAGTGCATAACGGGGGGGGGGGGGGGGGGGGGGGGGGGGGGGGGGTGGGGGGGGGGGCTAGATATAACCCTTTCCTGAAGGAGTTTTTTAGATGAATCACCATAGGTAAGGGCTTCAAAGACATCACGATAAAAAATAAAAACTGAAGAAAGTTGTTCAGTAAGAAAATTAGGGCAAAACCATTGAATTTTAATTTTGCGTCAAAAACTATTGTTTTTGCATTTTCTACGGTCACTGATTGTCCTAGAACTTTTGCTGATTGCTTTAATGGTAAGATGACTGTATTTACCATATTAAGCACAAATTGAAATGTCTCGTGCCATTTTATATTTTTTAGGTTTACTTGTATAATTTGACATAGGTTCCTACAGTAAACCGCTATACGATGTATATTAAATATTAGACAACCATTGGTTTATTAATTATTTACTTCGTTTATGCATGGTGATTGCATTTATGAAAATCAAGAAGGTCACACATTAACTCTATTAAGATTTTTAATTTTGTCATGGGTACTTCCATTAGTGCATAGGGAGGGGGGCCTTCAAGGGACCCATGCTAATTAAAACGCAAAACGACGTCGATGGATTTACTTTTTGTTTGTCAACAATTCGCGCAACTAAAAGTTAGACAAATATAAAAAATATAAACCAAATTAATATTGCACGTTTAAAAAAAACGCAGCAGGCCGAAAAACACGAAAAATGGGTCCCTACTCTCTTAACACGAAGAGAGTGAAAACCACTCTAAAAGAGTGAAATCTCACTCCAAAAGAGCCAGCTGAGTGACGAATCTTTTAGAGTGAGATCCACTCAAATAAAGAGTGAAACAAAATAACTCTAAGGAAAGAGTGAACTGATACTCCCTTTTTTAGAGTGAACTAGTCCTCTTATAGAGTTGTCTGTTCTTTAGGAATTTTTGTTTGTTTGGTGAGTATATTGTATGTAGGTCATAATTCATAACGCGTGAAATGAATGAATATTGTGGCGCATCATTGGCATGCATGATTCAGTGAGACATGCAAGATTGTGGCATGCATGGACGGGTATGATCACGGTATGTATGCCCGTGACATGCATGATTTGTGCGTTTCGTACATGTGGTAATCCTAGCCTGGCCGGAGCCTGTCGCAGACTACCGTATGAACGAGTGATAATACAGTAAATAACCTTTAATGCTTCTTCTCCACACTTTGTCTGTAATGCTATGAACTGTGACCGACACATTCAATATACTCACCCGTGAAGATATCTATGATTTCTTCACTAATTTCAACTTCGTTCAACGGTTTGCTGACGGTTCTCACATTAACTCGTCTGCCGTGTTGTTCGAAAATAATCACGCGATTTTGCGGCGTTTCGTGGTCGGCCTATTAGTTCACTCCGAAAAAGAGTGAGCTGATTCCAACGTTTTAGAGCTAAAACCCGGTCGATAAAGTTCAGAGTTGGCTTCACGCCGACTGGCATTTTGAGCCACTCGGTATGAGAGTGAGCTCTGTTAATCGCGAGTGAAGGTGTCGGGTTGCATTTTCTCGCTGTTTTAGAGCTAAAAGCCACTCGATTAGAGTAATTTAAAATACCTCGCAATTCAGAGTGATTTTTCACGCTTCATTTTAAGAGAGTAGGAACCCCCCCCCCCCCCCCTTATGCAGTTAAGTGTTAAAGACTAAAACGTCTCCAACGGTTGTTGTCCAGTCCTACCTCCCCCAGCTGTTATGTTGGCCAATTCTGGACAATTTATGTGTTTCAATTATCCAAACAGCTGGACAAATTTAACTCAAAATTTGTGGATCAGCATACGTGTTGGCGAGATCCTTCCATTATGTCAAATCTTGTTTAATTGGTATCAGATGATATATTAAATTGAGAATGAAATGTTTCAGGTCCTTGAATCCGATCAAAACTCAAGTACTAGGCTAATACTCTCATGCAATTTAAGTTGCAATCATAGAGCAAAATACGAATAAGAAGTTTCCATATCAAAAACAATAAGAAGAAGAAGGCAAAAACAAAGATCGTGGTACTCTGACCGTAACTTCCTAATGAAAGCAACAGTCTTTCACACCCACGAATTAATAACGTAAAGAAAACGACTGATTTGAAACATAATTACCGTCATTAAGTTCTATAGTGAACTGTTGAACTGTTCCTGCATTTGTTTGGTTCAAAATCACATAATATACAAAATCGGTGGGAAGGATATAATGTAATAATATAACATTTAATGTCTTAATCACATTTAGAACCAAATATTTCCATTTGCAAAACCTTTAAATAAGGACAAACTTCATTTTGTCGGATTCAATTGTGAAATACTGGACAAAACCGAAAAAATCAACAAAGGCCTATCATATCTTGAAAGAAATACACTATAGAGTGATTTGCAAAGTCCCATAGTCACAAGGGTTTCGTTTACATAGACAGCTCAATCATTTATTCAAAAATTATAACAAAAGTCGAAGACAACATTTAACCATTTGGGTTAGATTGAAAATAATCTCACAGAATTACCTGTGGCTGAAAGATTTGAAAAAAAAATCGTCCATAGTTTCAAAATGCACAAAACTAGCACTTGTATGAAAATTTGGAGAAAATCCCAGATGGCGGGGGCCGTAAGCATCGTTTTTAGGTCTTACAAATAATCATCAGAAGAAATTAGGTGGAAGACAGCCATTGACATGTTTATATTAACTGTAATTGGATTGGCTTACTTTAAGACGCCCAAAAAATGAAGAAAAAATTCATCTTTGGTTTCGAAATCAACAACAACATTAGGAAAAATTGGTCAAAAATTCCAAATGCGGATAATCGATTAAATCTCAGGCCGACCCTATGTATTACCTGTCCCATGTTTATGTAGCCTACTGTATTCCCTCGTGCTGTTTTAAAAAAAAAAACAAAAAAAAAAAAAAAATTTTAAAAAAAAAAAAAAAACATTTTTAATTTTTTGTTTTTTATAATTTATATACAAAAATGCTTGAAATCGAATACGGCAAAAGGCGGGGTCATTATTTACGCCAGGGGATGTGGAGGAGTTGAGGTGGAATAACACATTTCATCAACGAGAGGTGGAACTTGAACTTCTAAATGGATGAAATCTATCAAGCTAGGGCAAATGCAAAGGAACAGAAGCGAGGGGGAACGCGATTGTTTACCTCCGAAAAAAACGGTTGAACCCCTCCACCCTTATGTCATAACCAATAAAAACATTAACTAAAATGAACACTTTCTAAAAGGTTACCGAATTCGCCAAACTGTATAATCCCATTTGATATATATAACCTCCGCGGAACTGATGAACGACACTATTTATGTACTTCGTATCCTTCTATAGGTGGATTCCTTCTATATCATACAGCACTTTCTTGTGGCAATCTCAAGCTCTCACATTGAAACGGTGCATCAGTTTACACACGCACACATGCATGCATGTTATCACCAACCTTCCGATGTTCAGAGAAGCTTTACTTTATGGTTCGTTTTACTTTTTTATCTAATATACCTTCGAAACATTCTCGGTAGGTGTTCTACCAACTAATCAAGTACTTTAGAGTCATCTACCTCGTCAGAACATTCATTCCATCTAGGGTCGGAACGTTGAATGGCTTGATCTAAACTATTAATTATGGCCCTTATTTACCATTTATTAGCGTTGCATTATCAAATATTTATATTATTATATAAGTAAAATAAACACGCTCACTCAACAAATATACGCTTATGTGTAATAAACAGCGGCGTATTGCAAAAGGCTACATGAGTTGTCATTTTGTCCACTTGAAAGAAAAATTGCAATTTGTTACTTGTACGCGCTTTTATAGTGACAATCGCTCATGTGTCTTTGTAGTGTAAGAATTGAGGTTATTTGGTTTAGAATTACATACAAGTTACATTGCAATGTGCTGTGCCCCATACCGCGTATTAAAGCATGAAATATGTTAAAAACGATGGTTAGTGTAATAATGATAAGAAACAACAATAATTGCCATATTGCCGAAGTTGGCAGGATGGGTCCTCTCGGCCTCAAAGTCCACCTACCATGGTGAAGAGTAGGGCACTCAATTCATTGGACTCTTCACGCAACATTCGTTTTACGCTTTATAATTCCCCTTGTCGTCTATGGGATCCCATACTTATGCTCCGAAGGACCATATTCTCCGTTTACCCAATACAACACGGTTAAATAAATAACCATTCAAAATAAATAGTCCCCCCTACAAATGTACACTTTTCTGGAATAGTTAGGTTCCCTAACCCTGTTCCAAAATTGAAATGTTCACTGTATGTTAACGTTAATTTGCAAAAAGAAAAAAAAACACAATAGTTATCTTCTCCCTGAAATGACGTCATTTATTAATTTTGATTTTTTATTGAAAAATGACACTTTCGTGCATAGGGATTTAACAGTCGAGAAAATCCCGGACGCCGGACGGAGAAGTACCAACATGCGTAGTACACACAGGAATACCACAGACCATTGATTTTGGTACCAATAGATAGCTATTGTCATCTTCTTCTATCTCTAAAACAAACCGGTACCAACATGCCTAGAATTATGTCAGGCTGACGTTCTCCAGTTCACAATGTCGCACAACTTCAATTTCCATAGTCACAGTGTACGAATGTGTTTTTTTCACCAAAGTGTTTTGGAATATCAGATTTCCACACGGTTTTTGCTCTCTTTAATGGGATATCACTATATTATCCCAGAGAGAGTTTTTTAGGGCTACGTTTTTGAGTTGGAAACATGCGAAATATCAATTGTTCCAGCCCTATATGAGTTTTTTATACTTTCCCTCAACTTATGACGTCATAGTGACTCATAATGGGAATTTTGGTACTTAATTGATACCAATGAAAAAGAAAACTCTAAGCTATCATGTGGGGTCCAATTTTATGGGAATCGATGTTCATCTAGGGAAAAAAGAGTCTTTTAACAATCTTTTAATCTTTAAACTTGATTTTTTCTCGACTTTTAAAACCCTATGTAAAAAAAAGTGCCATTTGTGATTTGCAATCAAATTTAATAAATGATGTCCATTTCAGGGAACGGCACTCTGTTTGAAACTTTTTGCCCATTAAATGTGTACATTTCTGTGTACATTTTACATTTGTTGTAACAGGTAAGGAGCCTAACTTGTCTAGAAAAATGCACATTGTAGGGGGCTTACTTTTTTTGAACTGTATATTTCTTAATGGATACTCTTTTCAGCAGGAACTCTAATAGCTACACTATTAAACCCTCGTCTACCTGAGCCATTTTTGTAACAAAATTGCCGAAGGGGGAGGTACCACCCCCCCCCTTGTGATTTGTACATGAACACCCGATCCTGTAAATTTGGTACCAAAGGATAGCTTGAGGTTTCTTCGTTCCCTTGGTACAAAATAAGTACTAAATTCCCATTATGAAGTCACCATGGACGTCAATGTTGAGGGAAAGTACGAAAATACTGAATATAGATGGAAATGGATATTTAGCAATTTTAGCGACTCAAAACCCGATTAAGTCTAAAATGATGTCAGTTATTAAATAGTCATTTCCCATCACGTAGAGTCAAACCGCAGGGAACATGAAAATCTGATTTCTTAACCAGGGGGGAGCAATCACCCTTACCCCTTCCTCCACTTATCCATCTTTTATCACAACCGTCCTCTTCAGCTATCAGATATCTTACTAACCTTTTATATTTCCCCACCCACCGAAAAATTGAATTTTTCACTGTGGGGGTCTATGGAAATGGCAGTTTTGCTGACATGCAAACTTTATGACGTCATTTGACGTAATGCTAGGGCATGTTGGTACTCATTTTTGTATCAATGGAAAGAAGAGGACATAGCTATCTATTGGTACTGTTGGTACTTCTCTTCCGGGGGGGGGGGGGGGGGGGTGGTTACCACCACCCCCCCTATCCCCGATCAATTTGGGATCACCCTGTATCGTACCTATACCCCGGTGGATGTTTGTTTTGGATTAAAAAAAATAAAAAAAATAAAAAAAATAAAAAAAATTACATTAAATAATTTGGCACAAAAAAAGGGGGTTTTAGCAGCCGGGGAAAAAACCTGAAAGGGGGGGGGAGGGGGAACCACACCCACCCCCCTTCGGTAGACGAGGGGTTAACTCATGCAACGGAGACCAAATTATACCAACAAGGTTTAAGTGCAATTATTCAAAAGAAGGTACTGCAAGATACATTCCGATATATACCCTACTTGATATTTGGCTAGTTTTACTCTCCATATAAATCGAGGCATTTTCATTTGAGTTAAGATGCTTGAATACAGGCTATTGCTGTCTGTCTTTGAACTTCAGATGCACTGGTCCATCTGGCGATATGATGAGTCTGGCGGGCAGCAACGTCTTTTGTGTTCTCAATGAGGAAATTTAGCGAAATCTATCGACAGAAATAACAATGACACAGAAATTAACCTAATCGATTTTCACTTACACGTCATTTCCTTTCGTGTGTTGTCAGTGCATAATGTTTTGTCGGTAAAGTATATATTGGTGCAATAAGCGATCACCAGTTGCTAGTTTTTTGGAGATGTCCAAGAGATGTTATTATGAATTTAACCTAAACGTGGGCCCTCTATTAGAAATAGCGATTTTCATGCATCTCTGGATCTAAATGAAAGCAACTGACTAGTTTCATATACACATATCGTTGTAACTCACGGAAGCGCCATAATAATGGTTTCGGGCGAGAATAATTGAAAACAAAAATCACACGATATTTTTACACTTTTCCTGATTTATGACGTCATAGTGAAATGGTAATGGGAACATTTGTACGTATTGGATACCAATGGAAAGAAGAAAAAAATCTATCCTATGGTTCCAAATGGATAGGAATATGAAGGAATTCCGGGGGGGGGGGGGGGTAACCACACACTTTAGGTTATGTTGATGGCTCAGGAGTGGACAAGGATTAAAGGTGTAAATAACTCTCTAAATCTATGGAGTATAATGTCTCTTTGATCTTCTAGTATTTACACGAGTTATAATCTTATAAGTCAGTCGTTAAACCTATTGATGTTGATACTCCAGCTATATGAGATTGCATTAACATGGGCATTAACAATAAGCCTCTGAGGTCCTGTGATTATTGCATATATAGTATATTCGCAATATGCACAGAGATGAAGGGCAATACCAACTTTCGCTTTCGCATTTTTTTTTTTTTTTTTTTTATGATTTACTGATCTCAAGAAAATTACCAAGGTCAAAAGAACTGGCAACTCTGTCGCTAGGAAACACAATAACGTCGGGATTATCATTCATATTTTAGTGTTGAAAAAGGCAAGAGTTGTTCAATGCTGAAACGATCACAAGTAAGTGAACAGGTTTGGATCAAAAGTTAGAAGCTGATTTATATTATTTATCTACCGATCCCGATGAATCTATTCAATACGTGATTCATTTTGGTATTGACATGCATATATTCTACATACCTCACACGTGGCCAAGTACATTTCTTGTTCTGCTATTCTTCGACCTGTTATAAAAATATGGACGCAATTTGGTATAAACATCCATTAATAATAAAGAAACAAGACGCATCATTATATTTCACATGCCAGGGCGGATTTAGAGGGGGCGCACCCGGCGCGCGCCCCCTCTATTTTTTGCAGAGCAAAGGGCGCCGGCCGCCGCACAGAGCGCCGGGTGCACTGTAGATATATAAAAATGACTTTTTTACCGACAGAGCGCCATTTAGATCTCTAAGAATGACGGTACAGGGCGTCGGGCGCCACGTGTATCTAGCTTTGTGTGCGCCCAGCGGATGCAGTACGTCCTGTACGCCACCAACTTCTCAGAATTTCGAACAGACTGGGAAAAATTATGGGTCTACCGGCGAGCGCAGCGAGCCTGGAAATTTGGCGCCCCCTCTATTGAAAAATCCTGGATCCGCCCCTGCATGCATCTACCTAGTGACCGAATGTGTGGATTTAATTCCATTAAAGGAGGATGGCCCGATTTGAGGATATGAAGTTTTCATCTTGATAGACGGGCCTTCACTTCCAAAACCCCATCTGTAAAGTTCGCGCCGATATTTCAATCCGTTTTGATGCGAGAGTACTGTGTAAAATTAATATTGGTCGACCAAAATGTCGCATATTTCGCTCATAACTTCCAAAACAAACATCCTTTGGCTCTAAGATTTCACAGGGTAAATGAGAAAAAATAGTAGCTTTCTTTTGATACCGAAATGTTGACCACTTCCGGTAAAATCTGGGGCTTCTAGGGACGAGGCTATTAGCGATCGGGCCATGGACCTTTAATTTTGATTTTATTGTTTTGATATAGGTTCTCTTCCCGTCCATATCTGCTTGCTTTTACCGATTTTATTTTCATAACCCTTTGAAGTATACGTAATACTTTATATTAAAACATCGGAAATACGGAAGTGTTGCATTGGTTCGTCCTGTTATTTTTTTGTTTTGTTTGATGTTTGTTATGTTTATTTTTATTCATGCGGAATTTATAAGGATCGTATTTTCATATAGTAGCAGGATTTCATAATGAGCAGATTCGTTTCTTAAACAGGGATGCTAGTATTTAATTGGTTCAAAATGTCAGGGCAACGTTCATCCAACTATCTAAACTGATCTAGCGAATTAGATATTGATTTGTAAAAAAAAAGAATATCAAAAATGAGACCGTTAATAAATTGAATTTGACGAAAAAAAAAATGTTTGAAAATAATGGAAAACTAGTTGATTATGAAATATCATCACAAACTCTATAAGTAAGTATGACACAATGATAGCTTGCTTACTAATCATACAGATTTTGTTTTAAATCAAGATGAAATCACTTCTAACAACTAAAAACAAATTGACAATTCGAAAGATTGTTTAAGAGTGAAAATAATTAACAAAGACGAATGCTGGTTATAAAAAAAAAAAACTAAAATGATTATTCTCTAGGTGTGTGGTATGTGTTGTGAGTGTTGTAGTGAGTGTCTATGGTGTGTGTGTGTGTGCGCGCGCGCGTGTGTGTGTGTGCGACGCATTGACGACGCACTCAAAGTGTAGCATTGTTCTAAATGGTGTGGAAAGTGGAATTATGTGAAGGTACACGTGTAGGCCCATACTATTTCGCATATTCTTTGGGGGGAGGGGGAGGGTGAGGGTTATATTTTAAGTTAACTTAATGATGGGTGATACTAGTACTGATGTGAGGATGGCCAGTGCCCCCTCCCCCCAGAATGTACTTTTAAACGACGTTTAAAAAAATCAACAAGTGCTTTCAGACTATCATTGCCATGAAAGTGTTATTAAAATAGAGTAATATTATTAAGCGTCAGAGCTTATTATAGCAGAAATGTACCGATTCGTAAATTTTAGTACTGTATTTAATTCTTACCTATAACACATCCGTGTCCCACCAAATGGTAGCGAAAGCAAAGGATTGGTTTTGTTGTGGGATCAACCAGCGCTCAGCGGTTGGGCAACTATCTGGAGCTTGGAATATGTCGGGATCACGTGATGCGCAGTAGAATGATGTGTTGATGGACAATCATAAATGGAGAAAATTAACATTTAGAGTAGCACATCAACATTCACGATTAATAAAATCTATATAATATAACATTACACTTGCGTAATAAGTTGTCACCATCATCATCTCATCATCATCATGATCTCATCATCATAATTCATATCATCATCATCACAACTACCATTACCAGTGCGGCGCCACCAGACCTCTTTTTCTGGCTGCAGCCAAGGAACTGGGGGGGGGGGGATGGGGGAGGGGCCAATACCATCACCATCACTCAGCTCTGTCATAGTTACATACGTCTACACATCTTCATCAGTAGACTTCAAAGCACCCTCAACTCACCTTGGGAATTCCACCAAACATCGATTCTTTTTTGGCGATTTCAACAAGCCATAGTACCCCAATGGGGCCTAAAATAACTGAACAAAGATGGACAAGCTGGCGAAGAATGGATAGACAGACAACATCTACGTCGCCTTCACGACTCTAAGCTCCCGCCATCATTTCATAGCGTCCGCTGGAGAGAGGTACAAAAATGATCTAGTTTAATAAAACATCTTCAACTGTGTAGCAAGATGGTTCTGGATCCTGTCCCACGAATTCAACATCGACAATCGGTATCCAAGTCAAAGCTGCAGTAAGGACCAAACAAAGTACTTTTAGCGTCGCTTAATATAGAGAAAGCAGACTGGCAAAGGATTCACCGATGACCTTGATCAGAACGTGAAGAGGATTGCTCCAAATCCATAACTATGACAAATTTTGCCCACAAGTGAAAAAAGCCTGCCCGGAGATCATACCCAGAGGATGTAGGACGGATATATACCAGGCCGTTCCAAGGAATGTGCTTAGAGAATACAAGGAGGATATCACCATGTTGTGAAAGATGATCCGTTTTCGGCTGAAACAACTGCTAAAGGTGAGGAAGTTTCGGAGAAGATCTCCCGGAAAAGATTAAAAACGGGCATACGTTAATTGAATCCACGATATGACCCATAACAGACAAGAAGCATGGTCTACCAATGAAAGCCCGAGGGGATCCAACAGAAACCTCCACAGCAGGCAAATGTCACACCCAACCAAGTTGACCACCAACGCTTTGAAATGGCAAGTGGCCCCCCCACCCCAAAACCAGAAGCCCAAGAAGATAAACTTAGACAGTAAGAGGTTTAGTGGCGACCCGGGTTTCACTGTCCCTTCAACATGAATTGGAATCCGTAGTGCTAAACTCCAACCAAGAAAAGCAGTACGGCCTTAATAACATCTGACAAAGCAGCTGAAAAATTTCGCCAGTAGCAAGGAATGGCTTCTTGAGCTCTATAATGCTGCCTTTTCCACAGGTTCCCAAAGATCGGAGGAAAGCACAGGTATGGCTGCAGCCATTCCTAAAGCGCTTGGAAAGATCCATCCCAATCACAAGAGCTACAGACCAATATCTATCCTCAGCCACCCTACACGCTATTCTGAATGTCTCCTGATCAATACGTAATCGCCCTGTGGATAGACGAACACCCTCCTACCAGAACAAGCCAGGGTTTCCGGCCAGGCAACTCAACAAACAAGCCAAGTTCTCAACCTAACTCAAAATTGAGGATGGTTTTGAAAAGGGCGTGGTAACTGGAATAGTGTTTGTCACCTATCAAGAGCCTAAGAAACTGTCAAGCACAGATGCCTACTCCAGAAGATTATGGAAACTCACCAAGGATTCCGCTTGACTGAGCTATCAAAGGATGCAGCTGGCAAACGGATGGTTCTTGTTCAGACTAGGAGCGAAGAAGAGTCGTTGGCGTAGGCTCAAGAATGGACGACCACCAAGTGCTCGCGCCTCTCCCGTTCAAAATCTATACCAACGACAACCAGGAGTGCAGGAATCTGTCGTTTTATTTATGCAGGACGCTTTTGGAATTAGCGCACAAGATGCAGGATCCTCACAGGTGTTGAAGAGAGGACTCTCCAAAGATTGGGATGAACCACCCTTTATTATTAGGCAAACCACATGACGTGCAAAATAATGCCAGGACACAGGTGTGTCTTTTCCATCTACGCACACTGCAATGAAAACCAAACGGTCAGGATTAAGCTACTGGTCTGAAACCCCCCTGGAGCACTGTTGTTGATAACCATTGTCTACCTAGGGGAGTTACCATGGGACCTTCACGCTCTTTATAAGGACCCACATCGAGAGAAGACGAAGAGTAGAGTGTAAAAAGTATGGTTCACCGCAAATTACATTCTTGAACAAAACGCACTGGCACCAAGGAGGGGCTGCTTCGGGCCCACATACCAACAAACCATCGACCGGCACTGCCCTGTTGGATTAACTCAGGTGCAGGAGGTGTATGCTGCCTGTATGGGGAAAAAGATCAACCCATGCAAGAAGCTTGATCAAGCATTAAATGCCTCCTGCCGGGATATCACGGGGCATTGCCTCCTCCCAAAAAACACCAAAAACGGAAAAATTATAGCATCCTAGGCAGGGAATTGCTCAACCAGACATACGTCCGTAGAGTTAAGCCGAAGCATTTGGCAGGAGCGTAGTGGCCAAGTATCTAATGTGGAAGCACCCCCTATTGTCGGAACAATACCGATGCCATCGCCTCTTAAAACATCAAGAGCGTTCTTAAACCAAAAGTCCACAAAACTCTGAAACCAGTCTTAAGAGCTTAAGAGAAGTCGCCTTGTGGAAGGAAAGACTTTCCATAAACACGTGACATTCTATGGTATTGAAAACCTGGTGAGCATCTCCAACCTGGACGCGACTCCCATGGGGAAAAGAAAATGGCGCTTTTTTGTCATCAACGATTGAGAAACCAGAATTGGACGATCCAAGGTTTTTCCTTACAGAAGTGGGGATACATGGAAGCAGATCAGGGCAGACTGTGGTTGGAACAAGCTCCACACGGACGATGGGACCATCTTTTGGTTCGCCCATGCTGAGCAAACAATGGGGGGGCACAACAAGGCCCTGCGGAAATTTCAGTGAAGCAGTCAGATGTTGTACTCTTCTCTGGATGGATAATTTTTTTTATTTTTTTTTTGAGAAACACAGTGTTTGGACACGATAAGAGAAGATGATTATGATGATGATGATTGATGATGATGATGATGATGATGATGATGATGATGATCATTCAATCATCATCATTCATCATCTTCATCTTCATCTCATTTCATCATCATCATCATCATTCATCTTACCTCCATTTTGTGATTACAATATCTTGTGAACACTGCAACCCCCTTTATTTAATTTCAGTCTGAACATTAGTCACGATGTCAAAAGTGGAAGTAAGATTCTGACATGTTTAAGGAGCTTATTTCCATTAATCAAGAAGAGGTAAAGAAAAAGAGAGAATTATTAGAAGAAGCAAAAATATGGCCTACTTGTTTTATAACATTAACGAAACTTGCCCCCAGGGAGGAATCTTGTACCCTTTGAGTACAATGTCGTGGTCAAGAATTCTAGCTGTGTGGGGCTAAAGGTCACAGGATAGAGGCCTGTGAAAATTAAGAAGAAAAGAAAAAAAAAAAATGTGTTGTACTTTCATATTTTTGTGACTTGATCCACGGATGGGCGGACAAACTTCGCAGCTATTAATCAACTATTTAGGTCAGATTCGAGCGAAATCTGGCCTGTGGCATATTACAAAATGTGTTCCTAAAATGGCCTGTATTCGGTGAAGAAGTTTATTAATTGCGCCACTTTACGGGCATTCATAATTAAAATTGCGCTTTTCCCAGGTTCGAATGCAGGGGCCTACTTTGCGGGGCCTACATTTCGATAAACCAAATCACTTTTTGAGGGCCCTTTGGTTCTTTTGTTCTGAACCAAATTATTTTTTGAAGGCACGTTCATCCAAAAACTACATTTTAGAAAGGCGCATACTGCAAAACCAAAAACAATGGGGGCCCATGACATATACATTAATGTGAAAGTGATAATGTATATTGAAATGAAGTATGACTGCTTTATTCGAATTCGGAGCCTCCATGTTAAAACTAATATAGTCCCCCACTGGATTAGTGCTATTTTGGCCAACTATTATTAATTATTTATTCTTATTATTATAATTCTTAATTATTATGCTATCCCCTACGGTAGGTCCAAAATTAATTGGCTTTTGTTATTTCACTCAGAACCCTAGGGACGTGGGGGGGGGGGGGGGTGGTACCGGGGTGGGGGGGGGCCGGGGTTGGGACCGAAAAATTGCATTTCCCCTAACGTATCCCTTTATATTTTTGCGATTATTCCGTTTTGGGATAACAAAGGGGATTATGGGAATATGAACAATTTATCAAACAAATGAAGGGATTTTTTAATCCCCTAGAAAAAAACAAAAGGATTTACAAGATAGAGGAAGGATAGGCGAAAAGAAGAAAAATGCACATAAACAGGAATCATTACCTAAAACCCCACCCGCACCACCAGAAACTTCACAAAAAAACACAAATTTTGTATTTTAAAAACTTTTAAGAGATCTTTAGCTAAAAAAAAAAAAACAAGGGGGTGGGGGGGGGGCGGGGAACCAAAATGACAAAAAAACAAACAAAGGGGGGGGGGGGTGAACTCTAAAATCCATTTTATAAACAACATAATTTGGAATAATTAAAATTTCCCACCCATATTCCCCCATGTTAGGAGTTTATTGAGCTTATGTGGGGTTTATGACGGAAAATTCGCTTATTCTTATTCACTCAATGAATACGTGGCGACGAAAAAAGAAAACCGTTGTTTTTACGGGGGGCGAGCGGCCTTTCGAGTAGGGTCGGGTCGGTTCGTTCGTCGGACGAATTTTTTATTTTTTTTTATTTTTTTTTTTCTTTTCTGGAGTCAAAATTGACCTTAAAATAGCCCCAAAATCTGACAAAAATCAAGAGGAGGAAGAAAAAATGATAAGTTTTTACAAAATAAATTTTCTAAAAACAAGTTTGCCAAAATTGATAAAAGTTGGGCTAAAAAAAACCGACTGATGTACATGATTTTTGGAAAAAACTAAAAAAAAAGGAAATCTGCAAAAACTGAAAAAATCAGGGTCGGTCAGGGCCGTATAAACAGGGTTTTTTTTTTTTTTTTTATTTTCGGTGCTTAGGGCGAATTGTTTTTCCCTGAATGTTCTTCCTTTGGTGTTTTAAAAAGGACACTTCAGTGATTTGCCCACTAAATCAGAAAATCGGAAAAAAAAAACATCAAAAAAATTCAAGAATTTTTTGATGTTGTATGTAAACAAGTAATGTATCCTTACCTAAACATACCCTGCAAATGCTAAGACCACAAGCAACCAATAGGACAGAATCGGCAAGTTTTAGTCATTACTGTCAGTTCGGACACTTACTACAACACGTAATTGAATGGGGTAAATTTCGTAGAATGGACACTGCCGTTTCTTCCTTTTCTGTCAATTCTACAAAGCTGGAAAAAGGTAAACTTATGAGAATTTTCTACCAGGGGAAACTCTCCTTCACTTTGAAACTAATCCTGCAAAATTTTAAATATGTTTCAATATGATAGTGCTTTAAGGGGTTTCAGTCTCCAAAAGGATATGAATTTTACTAATTATGCAAAATTACAGATACTCCACAAGGCTAAGAAAGGATATGATATTAATTAGTGTTAAATAATTAAGAGCTCAGTATAAGCTAAATGAATAAAGCAAATTTACCCCTAAGTGTCATTCTAAAGGGGGATTTGTAGTTTAGGATTATTATGTGGTAGTTTCGTACTCTCATCATCATCGTAATCATCATCATCATCATCATCCTCAGTCATCTATTCATCATGATATTATTTCTTAGTATTAATCATATTATCATAACAGAAAGGCCATTTCATCAAGGTTTCTTTGGACAACTGCTGTGAGATAAGGCATGATACATCGGATGTTTGTTGTGATGGAACTTTGCCCTTGGTAGTTACACTCGTGAATTCTTTATGAAGCCTTTCTTGCGTTTGAGGGTTCTTGGATAGGGGGGATAGCGCACCATGTAATGGGATGGATGACGACGTCTGTACAGAGGAAAAGAAATGAACTTATACTAAGGCCCGAAAATTCAAAGAGAAAGTAATTTATTGTCACGGTAGCAACCCTTTTTCCGCTTTTTAGCGTTTATGACGATGTAGGCCATTAAAATTACGGGAGGATAGTTGACATATAACCCTAAAACTTAATGGCTAAAAATCAGTTTCATCAACAAAAATTGTATTGAGAAAAAACAATGTAAGAACATACTTTAGCAAAAATTAAATGAGGGGACAAATATTTATATACTTTTTAGGGGGGGCACAAGGTTGTACAAGGAATCGGAATGTGGCCCAAAATGGTCGAAATGTGTTGAAACGTATACCATGTATCACCTTTCATGGATTAAAAAAAAAGTAGAGTTTTTGCATAATCTGCACGTTGTAGTTGTTGTTGTAAGGCACGGCACGGTTCAAGATCATAATGGTGTAACAACTTTCCCCCCCCACCCCCCCCCCCGCTTTCTCCGTTTGTTAGTTTAAACAAATGTGTATACTGTTCGGAGTCGAAAAATATTCGGTGCATCATCTATGAATTTTGTTGAAGCAATAACGAATGCACGAACGATATTAGGAAGCAATTAATTCTTTAAGCTTCTGAACTGTCAGACAAAGAATCTCATATGGCACTCGTGATCGGGCATTTGATAAACCAGTCGTTTTAGTCTCCATGCTCCAATTGCTCGAAAAAATCAGCAGTCAAGTCACCCTAGGATTGTCCTGGTTGATTGGTATATGTAGAGGTGCAGAATTCCAAGGAATGCCTGGTATTACCAAGTCAAAGTCGCTTCGTTAGCAATAAAAAGGATTACTTAGGGCCATTTGTACATAAACGGAGGCGCGATTATTTGGCCGCTACAATCTAATTGTAGTAGGGTTATAAATGGAGAAATACATTAGAAGTTGGAACCTAGATCAGGAACCTAGAGACAAACTATACCTTTTTAATCCTTATTATGAGGGAAAATACATTGGTGTACATTTAAAACCCACAAATTTGACTGTTGATTTCAAGCTTAAACCGTACCCAATTTACCCCATTAATTTTTCACAACTTCCCACATTTCCAAAGAGGTTTTGGAACCCCCCAAAAAATTCTGACTCAGAACCATTCAAAACTATGAGAAAAAAGCATCTTCAAACCTTCTTCCCAAACTTCTAGAAGATGATTATCTTTTTATAAAACCCTACTATTGTTAACAAGAGCACAAACATACTTACGGTATCAAACCGAGGCTGGGAGAGATCTCCAGAAATATTGCCATAAATCTCATCAGGTGTGAAGCTTAGTCTGATTAATTAATTTCTTTTGAAAGGCCAAAGAAACTTCCATCGCTGATTTCATCTCCTTGCTGTTTCTGTGCCTAAAACTGGTCTGGTTCATTATTTCTTGTCACGTATTTCTTAGCTTATAATGAGTAGAATGGGTGATTATGAGAAGCCATTTCTGTATTTTTGTTAAGTACAGCGGAACATGTTAACCTGCCCTCTATCCGTTGTGAAAGTTTATTATCGTCGGCACACTGGAGCCACAGACCGGGATCCATAGAATACAACGAAAATAGAGCGTTGCGTGTTTAACCTGGCATCTAATATGTGATGAAGGTTATGATAGTTCCGCCTGGAGCCACGGGGCCCAGGCTCATAGACAAACGGAAATAGACGTGAAAAACTAAAGTTCGCGAAGGGTAAACTGTTCTTTACCCTTTATAGCTGGATGTGAGACGGCGGATTATTATAATTCTACCAACCGGCGCTTGTTACCTACCCAAAGAGGAATTTGAGATGAACAATGCTTCAAAACTTATTATTAACAAATATTGAGCAATTATTGTGTGTTTATATATTTGTTCTGAATTTTGTAACACAGAAAGGAGTTTTTTAATCTCCAGTATACAGGGGGACTTCTATAATAGTTTGATTCCAAGCTTTATTCCGTTGTGTCTAGACCGTATTCAATAGACAGCAATGTTGATGGAAAAAATAGACGCATTCCAGTACTACAATAACCATCACATGTCAAAAGTGATCACTGTGCAATCGCTCTAGCTAACAAATTGGATCCGATTGGGAAACAGCTAATGTATTGTAGTCCTGGAAACCATGTATGCATCTGTCCCACAAAAGTGTTGTGGATGACGTGTATATTGAATTACGGTCTATGATGGGGCTGGACGTTATGGCTCCCGGTGCGCTGTGGGACCTAATTCATTTTTGCACAGGGAATTAGAGGCCAAGTCATGAGGTGGGAATGAGGGAAAATCGGGAAGGAAAATCGGGTTTACCACTAAAAATGTTAAAGTTACATAATACTTACAGACATCAAATAACACCCATCCAGGCATTTAGTACGTCTTTGCACTATGCCGATGATCGTAGTCTTTTGTGCCATTAGAGGGCACAGGAGTAGATTATAGTGTCTTCGTGGTCAATAAGTGATCCGTCGAACACCCCCAAGCCTGAAAAAAAGCTTTGTTCTCAGCGGCTGAGGACCTCTTCAGTAAGAAGGTTAAGTTCTGGTCGAAAAAAACCACCCATGCATGCCGCTTAGTGAGAGAACAGACAAGTGTGCAGTAAATAGACAAAGAATGAACAGAGTACATTATTTATTGCTATCATGCATGTTTAAAGGAGACCATGGCACATTTAAAAACAAGGCGAACTAGTAATTTACGCGATGCGTAAAATAGTCCCCGCCGAATATCGCGTCACTAAGTGACAACTGAAACGGCACCAGTTACACCCTTAATTTTGGGCATCACTAGCTCGCCAAAAGAACTTGAAAAAAAAATGGTGTACTATAAAATGATCAAGAAATCTAACAAGTCATTCATGCAAAAATTAGCCTGGAAAATTCACGAATTAGTAAAAATATGATAATTTACTCAATTTGGCAACCCTATTTGTTGAAAAACACGTGACCACATTTTAATTTGGGGCCCATACGGGGTTGTGAAAAGGGTTGAAACATTGAATTTTACGTATTTTCACTTTCAAGAAATGTTAAACAGGCTGGCAACCCAAAGAAATAACCCACATGTAACAGCCAGCAGAACTAAAACAAATTTGCCCAAATACTATCAGGTTGAGGAAAAAACTCCTCAGCCCGCTTCCTTCCATCAAGGTACATCATTATACGCCTACAGAACTCCAGAAAACTTGTACACAGCCTCTGTGGAAAAAAATCATCAATTATGCAAATTAGTACTATTAGCAATTTTACACCAAAAGCTAATCAGGTTGAGAACTCTCAACCTGCTTCTTTCCACCAAGTTACATTCATCGTAGCCCTTATGGAACCCAGATAATTGGACACTGTTGACATTTTCTGTGAAATATGACCTTTTCCATTGACCTTTTTCCCTACCCCCTGACGGACCCAGGGGCGGATCTGGGGGGAATGAATTACACCCCCTGCCCGTGACCGTCAGGCGACGACATATCCCATCCCCTACAACTCAACCTACCCCAAAGTTTGGCTACTCTAGTCTTCATCCCAGAAAAAAAATATGCCCCCAAAGTTCCAGGGTTAACATTTTTTCTACGGACATACGGACATACAACGGACGCCACAACATACGGAATACGGACGGACATACGGAGGATCATACGGACGGAGCCCATTTTATTAGTCCCCTCCCGAACTTCGTTCGGCGGGGACAAAAAAAAAATGGTTGCGCCCTCAAGATTTTCAAAATCGATATTTTTGCATGTTGGAAAGCTTTTATATACAAAAGTCCTCCCCGAAATTATTAAGACCAAATCAGTTCCTTATGAGTTAAACAGAACGATGTTATAATTTAACTCGCCGGCGAAGCATACTTCAGCAGACGACGAAATGGCCTTATAACACAAGACACACGCACCTGCCGGAGCATGTTTACCACCGCTATGCACACTGTTTGACCGGTCTTAACCCTTTGTGGTTTTAATATCATGAGTACGAGTTCAAAAATATTCATGGTACTATACACAATTGTTGATTAATATTATGGAAAACTTAAAAGTTGGCCTACAAATTACCTGGAATACTTTATCCTCAATAAATGTCCATATCTGTTTGGGTAGTTAGTTTTATGTGTAAAATAGTCTCTGTTTTCCAATGCCTAGGACTATCATTTGAGAGAAATTGAAGAAATTCATTATTTCTGTTGAAAATTGCCAGTGCCGCTTAAGGTGAAATTGGGGCTTTTGTATTCCTCCATTGTGGCGTTAGGGAAATATATCCCCCTCGTAACCGTAACGCCTCCTTTGGCATTGTACTTTATTTGTATAGGATAACACAGGATATGGAATATACATTTTATTGCAAATTTAAAGGATTTTGTACGACATACTGTCTCTAAGAGGGTTTGCTATAGGGCGCATCATCATCATCTCATCAGCTTTTGTCTGTCCCATGTTGGACGAAAGACCTCAACATGTTTTACATGACTAGATTTCGGCCCTACCTTCCACGCTGGCCTAGTGCGGGTGGAAGGGACTGGTACCTAGAGTGATGAGTGCAGGTAACAGACCCGGTGTGAAAGGAGATATGGTCCGGGCAGGGACCATTGTCTGGGATGCATAGACGACAACGGAATAAGAGGAAACTAATGTTGCGTGAAGAGCAACTGATCGAATTGCCCTATTTGTTCACCATTGTTCCCGGACTGTGAGCCGGGGGGGGGGGGGCCTATATGTACTGACCACACCGGGATGGTCTTTTCGATAAGTCGGCAACTTTTACGTGTTCAGGCATGGAATCCCCTGAGACACGGTACCAAACCACGCTTTACATACTCTCCGAACAATGAGGGGCCGGGACCCATTGCACACCTGCACATTTTACGCTATGGATGGGAGCGAGGAGAAAATTCACATTGAATAACACTGCGGTGCAAATTATGCAATTCCGACCGTATAGGAACTATTCGAGTATGACCAAGAAACCTGAATCTTGGGGGGGTTCGAACCAGGGCGGCCGCTCGATCGATTTATACTCTGCCGACGGGTCAGCGCCTTAGACCGCTCAGCCACCTCGCCCTCATGGGAGCATACCACCAAAGAATTATCCCATTGAAATAACGTTTTTAAAACGACTTAATTTAAGTTCGTTGTTTTCGACCCCCACCGTGCCCCATCGTGGAATAATATTGGATGTTTGAAAACAATTTAATATCAAATTGAAGATGGAAATTTTCCAAAATCTGGGTAATTGATACCGAAAGGATAGATTTGGAGAGACCTGGGCAAAACTTCACCCTCCAACTTTCTTCGTCCCTCTTTCTTTTTCCCTTTCCCTCTTATTGCCCCCATTTTCTTCTTTCTTTCACCTCCTTTTTCTTTCTCTTTTTCGCTTCCTCGCCATTTTTTACTTCAATTTTGGGATCCACTCAGCATTCAACCGATTTTTTGGGTGGCAAGGGGGGGGGCAGCTGCCCCCCGGCCCCCCACGGTTACGCCACTTGCGCTAAACCCAATAAGCATGCAGTGAATGACTGAAGGCCGCAAACGCCGCGTGTGACATTTACGGCAGCGGCGTGTGACTTTCCGAACGCGGGAATTCCACTTACGATACTTATGGCTTTGCCATACACGGACGCGAGCCAAAACAGCACTCGCAGTTCAGCTGCAATAAGTTCGTTCACCTGGATTGATATTCTGATATTCACCCCTAGGGCGCAAACTTTATTTACAAAAAGTTTGTTACCTTTCGTTGACGGCGGAGGAGCAGCAGAAATGTTATAAACAAAGAAAATGGGACGTTTTGAAAAGGTTTCCTATTACACAAAGTTTTATTCACTCAAGCCCTGTGGCCGGATACTATTTCTGACCTGAAAAGTTTGTTAACCTAAATAGAATCGTTTGAACTGCAAATTGCGTGACTGCGTATGATACGTAGAATTCGAATACATTATTGACAAAGAAACAACAGAAACTTACTTTCTTCTTTTTCAAAGAGTCACAACCACTTAACACGCGTAATTACCATTATTTTAACATAAGTAGCAGGGGACCACGGGACTATTTTTTTTTTATTTATTTTTTTACGCATGAATGTTCACATGACTTCTCTTTTGCTAGTTGTATGATTTACCGAATTAATGCTTCTACTGATACCAAACATAATTTAAATCCCACCCATGCTTCATTAGACATAATGGTCCCTAGGACGCATGCAAGTGGGATGAAAAATGTAAGATTTTTACAAATAAAAAAGAAAGTAATAAAACTTGGAATTTATTATCCCATTGGGATGCAAGTAATGAATTAAGTAATACTACCACCTACTTAAATTAAATAGCCGTTTATATGCTGAGAGCGTCAAATTTCTAATTTGGCCATTGGACCGTGATTTAATTGTGGTGGATGGAAAGACACAGGTGTTGTATTGTTGATAA
>JAMKCH010049546.1:0-16280 GCA_023653785.1 Ophioderma brevispina | reverse complement strand
AAGCAACCAGACACTTTCAACTCTTCAACTTTTTTGGAAGGTGGAATACGTCTACACACCCTGACCTTGCGTTTGCAAACATGGACACCATCTCCATTCACCGTACTGTTCTCGACCGCTTTCCGAAGTCCCAACACAGACCATCACTGATCGCTCATGAGAGCCTTGCTAAGCCTGTACAAACAAAGCCAGTGAAAAGGTGGAACATCCGCAAGGCAGACTGGGACCAGTTCAAGAACCTGGTGGATTCAGAAGTGCCCAACCTCCCGACACCAACCTCCTCCAACCATGATTTCGCCTTGGCCGGAGCATTGTCCATCAGATTGTAAAACTCACAAATGATATTGAGGAAAGCTTTGAAAAGCGCCGTAAGGCAGGCGTCATCTTGGTGGACCTTACTGCAGCACACGACACCGTGTGGCACCAGGGCCTGACACTCAAGCTTCTCAGGATCATCCCGGATCGTCACCTTGTACAATTCATATGTAACATGCTTGCAAACCGTAGCTTTATTCTCAAGACCAGTGATGGGCAGAGTAGTCGTCTGCGTCGTCTGAGGAACGGAGTACCACAAGGATCTGTACTGGCTCCTATGCAGTTCAACTTGTATATCAGCGATTTACCTCAACAACATCTAGACAATATGGCTACGCCGACGATCTTGCCCTCCTCCATTCGGACAGCAACTGGACAGAAGTAGAAAGCACACTTACTACAGACATGGCCCTACTTGCAGCATATCTCAAGACCTGGAGACTGAAGCTGAGCGAAGCCAAGACCATCGCTACTGCCTTTCACCTCAACACCAAAGAGGCTCATCGCCAGCTTCAAATCAACAGTCAATGGAGTGCCTCTGCCATACAATCCTACACCAACCTACTTGGGAGTGAAGCTTGACCGGCAGCTTATTAACCGACAGCACCCCGAGTCCGTATGCGCCAAGGTATCTTCGAGGAATAACCTCCTGTGCCGACTTGCTGAATCTTCATGGGGTGCCAGCCCAACGACCCTACGCACCACTGCCTTGGCTCTGGTCTACAGCACTGCTGAATATGCCGCCCCAGCATGGTGCAACAGCTCTTACACAAAGAAGCTGGACACAGAACTCAACGAGACCTTGAGAACCAACACTGGCTGCCTCCGTCCTACTCCATCTGAATTTACTACCAGGGCTTTCAGGCATTGCAATGCAGATACTTCGCAGAGAACACCAACACACACCAAACTAGTGACTAAGGCCTGCGGGACAACAAGACCTGCTACATAATACTGTCAAAGAAGCACACCAACTCGGTAGACAGAGAAGGCCTCTGCCGACTTTCTGCTGACACGCTGCCTAAACTCTCCAGTTACCCATTCAACATCTTACAGAAATGGAATACTGCCTGGCTAGGTACCCAAGACCTGATCAACTCTCTATTACATCTAAGACAGAAACTACCACCTGGCAGCAATCTCACACGCAAAGAATGTGTCACCTTAACCGGATTCGCACAGGAGTCGGTAGCATTCAATAGCAAGATGCACCGGTGGGGGCTGCGGCCAACGCCAGCCACCCTGCCAATGTGGTTCTCCATCATAGACTGCGGATCAAATTCTCAATGAGTGCCCTCCTTTCGTCCACCGGGGACACAGATTCTCAAACCCCAACCATCAAACAGGTGAGTTGGCTCCAAAGCTTAAAACATCGTAGCTGGAATCATACGCAAGAAAAGAGAAGCTTAATGGGTCACACACCACTAAAGGTCCGTTTCACATTCACTGACAGTGTCAGTGCAGGCTGCAATGCAGCTACAAACTTGTTTATGCACCCTTGCAGTACTGCAGGCAATGCAGTAATGCAACGAGTTAAAATTATTTTAATGGGATGCAGCAAGAGGCAGTGGGGTTGCAGTCAGTGTGCAGTATGCCCAATTTTCATGCAATCCATCGCAAGTTTACTGGCAACATACTGCATCCGTGCTGCAGTGACCTGGGTTTGACTTGCAGTACACGCTTAGGGAGTGCAGCGGAAGGGACAGAATATTGCCAGAAATTACTGCCCACAAAAAAGCAATGCAGTGACAGTGAAGTATGAACGGGACCTTTACTGGATGGTTGTAAGGGCTAGCATATGTTGGGGGCACTAATTTCTAGCATGACATGGAAAACAATTTTAAAAATGTGGAAAAAATAGTTCTTAGCACTTGGATGAACCATTTATTATAGGTTTGTTTGTTGATAGATTTCGCTTGGTAAGACCATAGGTTAAAAATATAGCTACTGGCCCTCTGTCAGTATTGAGTAATTTTCGTAATTACCAGTAAAACAAAAATGGACCCAAAATACAAGTTTATCTTATAATTTGAACACAATCTGAACACGGAAGAATTATACGTTTCTTTTTGTGTTCAGTTTACTTATATTTTTATACCCATTATCTATTAAAATTTAATATTTAAATTTTCATTACAATATAAATTCCTATTCATAAATTTTATTTATACTGTGCCCCCCGGGCCACTAACGGAAATTGAAAAAAACAAAGCCTATTTTACAATTAAAAAATTAAAGTCATTAAATCTTGGAATTTGTTTGCTTAGATATTGCACCTTAGGGGCAAATAATAATAATACTTAAACTAATAACCTTTTATTGCGATAGCATCAATTTTAATTTGTCATGATCGTGGTTTTAACTGTTAAGTCTAGGGAAAGACATGGTAAATTTGAAGTTTCTGCGAGTTACACATGATTACTATCTACACCAGATGTACGTGTTGGATGACAGTATTAATTGGCTATTACACACGCAATAATTATTTTAATTTTGGGCTTGTCGTAGATGTATGTTTACAGGTTGTTCTCAGAATCATGTAATTATTATACCTATATATTTTCCTATGAGTGTGACCATAAAATTTTCAAATTAATGATATGGTTATGTCCTCATTTTTTTTGAGAATTATTTGACAACCAAGACACCTCGACCCACCCCAGAGTAAACAATCTCCCCCTAACTAGAGCCTTTACACACCCCTTCTTAATCCGAAACATTTTACTCGATTAGGTTCACGCTCGTTCGCAAGACCAATAACCGCCGATTATGAAAACCAAATGTCAGTGGGACAATTCCTTCCACAAGTTTAGCCACAATAATGCAGATTTGATTTTAACTACCGCTGATCACTCATGTTCTGTGTTGCAAGCTGTCTTCTTTTTCATTCCTCAAAGAACCGGCATTGTTTAGTATTTTGTTGAGTTACAATGCCATTTTGTTCGTGTATTATATGAATTAACATTACCGTGGACAATTATAACAAAATCCAACAAGAAAAACAAAAACATGTTCAATAACAAGAATGATCAACGTCAATAAAATCTGTTGAAAATGTGAAATATGTTAGTTGAACTAGGGTGGCACTGCAAGAATTGAGAAGTTTAAGCAATACTTTAACAGGTGGATAAACTGAACAATAAGATTATTCGCAAAGTTTTTATTCAAAATTAGACATTCTTATTCAATAATGACTGGTGGAGTCTACATTTAATTTAGACATGATTTGGTGTAAATTCAAAATTCAGCATGTAATCTATACTCGTGTTATTTGAAGTAACTGGCACGAGCGAGACAAGATGGTTGCTGTAACATTTTTGCCATACAAAGGGCGTTTTGGGTTTTCAGATATGCCGGAAAACTGGTCACATTACTCGGTCAGGCGGGAGGGGAAATGGGGAATTTAGATAAGATTCCACAGAATCCTCCTTGCAAGAAGACAATTTGACAAATGTTAAGAAAGTCCGTGAACGGACAAGTCAAAATTTGAAGAGTCGCTTTGGAAGGCGGAGAACCGCACGAACTTTACAGAACATGCAGCCATCAGACGGGTCTTGTCTTCGTCCAAATCCAAGACAAAGTTGAAGACGTAAAATATGCCGCACGTCCACCAGATCAAGCTTTAAAGGATTACCCGCTTGGACCTGAAATTTCACCCTTTATAGAATTCAAAAGAGACATTCTCTCCAAGCATACAATGAATACCACGAGAATAAACCAGTGGCGTAACAGGCCTTTCCCGCTATGAGGAAGGCAAATTTCCCAGTATGGAAATTGCTCCTCTTAGGGGGGTCAAGAGGCAATTTTCCCGGTCAGCGGGATAAAAAACGGCTGATTAGCATGATTTTGCAATTTTTTCCCCGGCCAAAGTCGTTACGCCAATGAATAAATTCTGTCACTTTTTTATTATAAGTGTGAAAAAGAAAAGGTTGTTGTTGTACATTCTTTTGTAATGTAGGTAATATGATGTTAAATCTGGTGTTAAAAGATAATGTAGTATCTATTTTGTTTTAAAGAAATACAATGAAAAAGAAAAAATGAAAGAGAGTGCTTTTTCTCGCCAGTCTTTATACACAATGGAAGGAAGTGTCCATATACATGTGTACATATCGCGGATTGCTTCAAAACTACTGACCGAATCGAGTGGCTGTTTGACATTAAAAAAATATTGAAAAATAATTATGGCTAAGATCTTTTTAAATTTATCAATGTGATACTCACTTTTGAAGTTATGGTCACCAATAGTAAGGGTGTAATTTTGGAGACACCCTGTATAATGAATAATTTGTTCAAAATCCTTATATTGAAGTTGCTGAGGATGGGAAATGTGCGAACCACTCTTTTCGGAGGGTGACAATTTTCAATTGGCCAATTGGCCAATACTTCGGATTTTAATTTTATGGTGGGTACGTGGTTCGTAGGTGACCCCTATTATTTGTGTTAGGGTCATGATCCAACTCCCCTGGGAAAGTCGGTTATCTGGGTTGGGTCATAGGAACACACCCCCCCCCTTTGAGGCACTAACGGAAGTTGTTTGAGCTTGGGCACTTAAGTGTTAAAGCCATGATATACTTCCAGTCGCAGCGACGATTGGTCGGCGCATGCCGGATTTTGACCCAAGATCAAGTATTGCGCGTGCTCACGACCAGAAATCGCTCGCTGCGATGAAGTATATCATGGGCTTTAAGGACACAAGTAGCAACCTTACCTCACCACAGAAACCACACCCCAGTTCTGTCCACATCCACATTGACCACGATGACAAATATTGTCCATTACTGATTTGGGTCATTCCACCCCCAAAAAGTTAATTTTTACATGGGATATTTTAGGAAAAAGATCTGAGAAAATACTAATTTTTAGACAAAAATGACACAAATCATTCATCGTCCATTTTAAGGTGGCCTTGATGTTCAATTGTTTGTGGGTTGAGGTCAAAATCCGTAGGTCACAGAGGGTGTTGATTACTGTGTTGATCCTAACATCCATTCAATACATGATATTAACTTTTAAGTCAATTAAATCTTTTTTTTTTAAATCCCATGCAAAAAAAAAAAAATCCTTTTTTGAGAAAAAAAAAAAAAAAGGTCAAATCAGTCCATTGTTTTACTTGGGTAATCAAAATGTGGGTGTCAATGCTAATTGGGTGTGGGTTATCTATGGATTGGATCAGGTTGGGGTTGTGGTTTTAGGTGACCTGATCTCAAACTTATGAATTTTGAAGTTATTTTACCCATAAATGTACAAGTGTTCAAATGGATAGTTCATATAAGAGGTGTTTCTTATACAATTTCAGAGGTTTTTTAAGACATTTTGTCATATTTCTGAAAAAAATGGAAAAGAGGGTGGAACTTTCTCTGGGTGAAAGGCACTAACATTCAGGTCTGCAAAATGGCCAGCCCAGATGGTATCTTCATGACTTGAAAAAAGGGGGGGGGGGAAACATTTGGGTTAGACAAACTTTAATGTGACAGCAGAGGTGGCCCCGAAAACCATGTGTGACCTCCTAGGTATTACAATAAAATGGACGTTATATAGGTTTGCTAACTTTTTGTATATAAGTGTTGCCCGTCTTCTTCTGAATTATTTCTCTAAAAGCGATTTTATAGCTGGTGTTTTGGGGGTTTTTTGTCATCTATAGGAATCCTTCTTACAGTCACCTCCTTAGGAAACCTGCGTGTTGTTGGTAGTAGTGGAATTCTGTTAGGATCACAGTGTGGGCGTGAAATTGACAACACGGATTTTGTTTTTAGGTAAGAAATTTCTATATTGCGTGACGTTAACTTAACACTCTAAAATGATTTTAAAAATAAATCTCTCAGGTAATGTTGTTTATCTAATGGTAAAAACATGTTTTTGAAGAAGACAAAATAATAGAAAATTAACTAATAATAAATAAAACACGACATTAAAATTTTCTATAAACACAATTCCAGACTCTCTACATGCGCCATAATTATATCGAATTGTGGAGGACAGAGAGAGCAATGATGAGAGCGATGTGTGGTGTGAAGTTGATGGATAGGATGAGGACTGAGGACTTGATGCAGATATTGGGTTTGGAAGAAGCGATGGACCGTTTGGCGAAGGCGAATAGTGTACGTTGGTACGGGCGCGTGTTGAGGAAGGATGAGGGGAATGTTTTAAGAAGGGCTTTTGAGTTTGAGGTGGGAGGTTTGAGGAGGAGAGGACGTCCAAAGAAGACTTGGAAGAATCAAGTGGAGGAGGAGGGTAGGACGGTTGGTTCGAGGGAGTGGAAGGAGGGAGTAAGGGCGATTGCTGCGAGTGCGAGGTAAATCCGGCCACCCCCGTTCACGGGGACAAAACCGGATTTAAAACTCTGGTTTTACTACTACTACTACTTCAACTTAATTATATTCATACATGTTTTTTGATTTGTAGAAATATGTGTGTATTACGAAGCATAAAAGACTCTACACTCTAAAAAGAAATGCAAAATTTTAACATCGTTAGTGGGGTTTAGGTGTTGTAATTATAAAAAAAAAAACAAATTGCCTCATCGTTTTAACTTCGTCTTCCTTTGTTTTAGGTTCAACCTGGCACCAACGATAGGATATGAACGAGATATAGGCAATAAAACCAATATGACAACGATGAACCCGTCAGTTTATATAAAACTGTAAGTTTTAGGCAATCTGCGCAGCTGTTTCCCTATATCAATACATGTAAAATCGCAATATAGGTTATTTAAGGTATATTATTCGAATATTAATTATACGAATGTATGAAGTTGTGCACGATCATTTTCGCTTAGGACTAGCACAAATAATATTACAATAATAATGCAGATATTTAAATTCTTTTTTTTTAGATTTTTTTATGTTTTATAATATTAATAATAATAATAATAATATTTATTTGAATTGCTTGCAAAATACAGAAACAGAAAATAAATATAAAATACATTCAAAAATTGACAGTGCAAAAGCAAATAATTCTGGATAGGAGAATGGGTTGCAAAAACCCGATCACAAAGGTGCTCTCATATCCAGAGAAAAACAAAGATACATGACAGAGAACAAGATCAAAATTGATTTAGGAAACCAAATTAATAGGCAAGGCAAATGTATGCACAATGAAAAAGTCAATCAATGATAAACTGACTGAGAAACAACAACTGCCCTGTCTATATCAAATGGTTTCCAAAATGAACATAATGAATTACAAAAAAACACACTCGTTATTTCAACCAACATTAAATAATTTAGCAAACTTAAAAAGTGTGATTTACAGCCTGTTTTATAGTTATAAAGATTATTGACAACACGCAAATCAGATGGGATTTCATTCCAAAGACGTGGAAGTGAAATAAACATAGAATCGAAAAGAAAGAAGTCCTTGCAGATTGGTGCAAAAGCCTAGTACTCTGCAATTTGCTATGTTGAATCAAAGAATCAAAAGAAGCAGGGGTCAAATCATGTAAAATCTTAAAACCCAGAACAAGCATTTGAATTTTGAAAGCATCTTCAAGCCTGAGTAGATTCAAATCAAGATGTCTGCTTATAAGGTGGGCGAGCATCCGCCTTTGGTGATTGCTAAAGCGGCGATACATATTAAAGGTCCATGGCCCGATCGCTAATAGCCTCGTCCCCAGGGACCCCAGATTTTACCGGAAGTAGTCAAAATTTGGTATCAGAAGAAAGCTACTATTTTTCTCATTTACCCTGTGAAATCTTAGGGCTAAAGGATGTTTGGTTTGGATGTTATGAGCAAAAATGTGCCCCCTTTTGGTCGACCAATATGAATTTTACACAGTACTCTATGGAGATTGCAAAATCACGTTTTTAGCTCTCACATCAAAACGGTTTGAAATATCGGTGCGAAACATTACAGGTGGGGTTTTGGGGTGAAGGCCATTCTATCAAGATGAAAACTTATAGACTTAAAATAGGGCCCCCCCCCCCCCCCCTTTAAGCAAACAAACTAAAACTATTAAAATTTTCAACAAAAATCATGTTTCTAAATGTTAAAATTTATCATCTCACTATTTATTCTCAAAAATGAAATCAAATGCAAAAATTAACCAGTTTCTAGATTTAAATGTTAATTTTCTCGAAGCGGCTTTTTACACACTGTTACGGGGCCCTATTTTCAAAATTATATATGCTATTGCGTTAAAAATTTAAAATTTTACCTCGTTAACGGATAAAAGGATATTTAGCGTCAAATTGTACGTGTACATGGCGTACATGGACAATTTAAGCCCAAAAATGCATGAAATCACTATTCACCTCATCAATAATGGCTGTAACTGGAACGTTTAAAAGCCAAGATGGCTACCATTATTATGCAAATTAGGTGACCTATGACCTTAAATTTACATTGGTTTCCTTCCATGAATGAACGCTGTTCATTTTAAAGGTACAACGAGAGGTTTCAAATAACAGGTGTCCCTAAAAATGTGAAAATTCTGATTTTAGCACTGGTGTAAATCTTTCTATCAAAAATATCCCCATCTGAAAAGTCTAAGCTGAGAACTGTTTCTTTGTTAGGAAAATTGTCAAATTTTTAATTTCCTATAAGAGCAAATAGGAAATCCAGCCTATCTTTTCTACTGAAATTTATAGGCATTATACAAATCACCTTTTGTTTTTATTTTGTGTTATTTCTGTAGCCAAAAAAGTAGAGAATCTATTAAGTGCCTAATCTATATGAAATTACCACATATCAATGAAAATATGGATGACTTGAAATCTCTCGTTGCACCTTTAATATGAAACCGTGGATAGAACTGACTACTGATTAAAGACTATAGCTTGGTCTATACTTAACCGATATGGATGAGCCTTGCAGCAAATTAAAACTAATAAATACGCTTGCCGTTGGTATTACATATGTTAAGATATATGTTTCTTAAAGGTTAAAAAATGGCGGACACATTTTTTTCTGACTCACCCTGTAGATGAATAAATTTATACAAAGGATACTTGCGACATCCAAATTACAAACATCATCAGAATTAAATTATTTAACGCAAGCCGGTGTGAAAGCAGATATAGTCCGGCGGGAGCCACAGTCCGGGGCTCCATAGACGATAACGGAATAAAGCGTGAAACTAATGTTGCGTAAAGAGTCAACTGAATCAATTGCCCTATTGTTCACCATTGTTCCCGGACTATGAGTACGCCGGACTATAATTACTTCTACACCGGTCTAACACATCTAATTCTTGGATGACATTAAAGAGACATGAGGAGATTTCCAGAAAGAAGCGCCCCAATCTTTCTCGAACCCCGGTTTTTTACATATTGAAATGCTTTCTAATATATTAGATCACACCTGAAGTGAATAAGCCCAATACGCCGTCTTTATGTAGTAAGATGATGATTTAGTAGTTTCTGTCGTGCACGACAGAAAATCAAAGCATGGTTTTCTATGGGGAACGATTACGATAGCAGGTAAGTTCAAAACAAGTTTTGCGGGTTTCTTTTGCATCTGTTTATCCAATAAACCTTTAAAACGTTCTCGGTAGGTGGTCTACAACCGATCCAGTGAAATTTGAGAGAAATTCGCATCCTAAAAAAATCTCCTGCTGTCACTTTAAAAAATTCATCAATACTGTTTTATACAATAGGGCGATCATAGAAGGCGCTGTCTCTTAAGAAAATGACTATACTGATTCCAGTTGATAGTGGAATAGCCTCTACTTTTTTGTAGGTGGGGTATGAATTGAGGGATTAGTATTATAAACACTTTAGTCCGTGTATTTGTGATATGATGTGCGCTATAGCTAGGATAGCCAACCCTGAGCGGTTGGGCCATTCACAGTCCCAATCAATAGTCAAAGCGAAACCCTGGCAGGAGTCAAAGAAAGCGCAAACTAAATCCAGGAATAGTTTCAGTGAAAGCAGGTGAAAGTTGATTTTATGAATAGTGAAGATTAAAGTTCTGCATTGTAACACACAGGTGACTGAAGCATTCTAAAATTTATGTTGTTGGTAGGCAATGTTTAAAACCAATTTTAACAATCATATGACCTATAACCGCACAGAAAAAGTATTGAGAGGGCCATTATGGCACAGCATATGCCTATGGTACTTAAACATTTTTAAGACACTGCACAATCAGTATTGACTGACCGAACAACGTAACTTTATGTGTAGTTGGCCAGTTTCTTTCAAACCGATCTCTTTTGTATTGCGATGCAGATTTCTGTCCCCTATTTTGATTAATGGACGAAGTCCAAACTCCGCCCATAACTCTACCATCAATTGGAATCTACTATACCAACTTGACCATCATCTCATAAAAGGAAGGTAGCGTTATTTGTCTTGTTAGATCTATATAGGAGAAATTTTCCACTAAACACAAGGCAGGAGTCTGCTCCGTGATTTTTGAAAAAAATGGGCATTTTTACGAACTTTACATGGATATAAATTCTAAAGGGCTTCATGTGGGTAGCCATATCCATTCATTAAACTGAAAAAAAAAATAAGATAGCATTTCTTGTATTTATTTTTATTTACAGCTATGCAAGTTGCAGGATGATGAAAATGTAACACGCTTTTCTAAAATGTTGAGTGAGCAGAAAGGTTTATTTGGACACCGGCTATCGCGTTCACGACTAGCCCCATTGGCACCTTTGGAAAGATTATAAATATTGCCAAGAGGAATAAACTTGATGGTATAAAATTCATCGTAGCGGATGCCAGGCATTTCATTGCCGTTAACTCATTTTGGAGTGAAATTGGTCTTGAAAATATGTCATCTACTGGTTTCTATTTTGTGAATGTTGCCCTTGCCTTATGCAAACATGTGGAGGTTTTTGGATTTTGGCCTTTCAACGTTTCCACTAACGGCAGACCAGTTCCTTATCATTACTACAATGGATTAGAATTCACAAAATTTCACGATATGCCTTATGAATTTAAAGTACTACTCGCTATGCATGACTACGGTATTCTCAAGGTACATGTTGGCAATTGTACGAAGGAACATCCCGGAGGGTATACGATCTCATAATTTAGGTTCAAGCCTCTTTTATAAATTTTCTTATTGTTATAATATCCTTTAAATTGATTATTTTTGTGTATAACTTTTGAAAATATCCTGAAAAGAGAGACACCCACCATTTTTTTTATAATGAACTTGCAGAATCTTATGGGATTTCACAAAGTCTATTTTGATAAAATATGCAGGTGTTCATGCTTAGAGATATTCACGAAGAAAAGCTCTGCTTTAATATGGCAAGAATAAGGAGATTGCAAAATTAGGCATTAAGAGTTGATGTATTATGCCGTAAAGGACTATATATTATGCCGCAAATGCAATATGCAAGGTAGCTAGGTAGTATATGATAGCATAAAAAGCCATGAGAAGTTTGCCAGCAATTATGGTCTAAAAAGAAAAAGCTTTAGCAGTATAGATCCCAGTTCTATTGTGAACCGTTCCTTAGCATCTGGCATAGAACCTGGAATTTTCAAGAAGGCTCGTCTGACGCCACTAATTAAAAAATCAACATTGGACCCAGACTGTTTGAAAAATTATCGTCCTTTCTCAAATCTGTCATTTATGTCGAAGATCGTTGAGCGATGTGTTGCTACACATATAACCGGACATCGTGATACGTACAATCTGTATGGTGCTAGGCAATCGGCATATCGCAAATACCACTCTACAGAGACTGCGCTTGTTCGCGTTTTAAATGATCTCTACTGCCGTGGATGTGCATGGTGACGTTGTGTTGATACTCCTAGATTACCGCAGACCTTTGATTACTATCGATAATGATGTATTACTTCAAATTGCTATGGTATTGGATGATCAGCACTTCGTTGGTTCCAGTCATATTAGTCGGCGTCGTGTAGAGTCCGTTTGATTGATGGTGTCGAGTCAGATTCATCTTCACTTGATGACCGTGTTCCTCAGGGTTGTGTTAGGACCGATTGGTTTCAATTAATGTACACTGGCCACTTGAGGAGTTATCGGTCACATGAAATACGGTGAAATTGAACGGCGCAAAAACTGAAATCCTTCATATTACATCGAAATTTGTTAGGAATATTACACCTATCAACTCTGTCATTGATTGGGTCCTGCTTCTGTGCAAGCAGTTAATGCACGCACACATGTACACTCATTGTGTGTGTGTTGGGTGATTGATTGGGGGTTGAAAGACCAAATTTTTGGTGTTATGTCAAGTATTCTTCTGTAGGATGTGTGTGTGTTGCGAGCATTTGTGCGCGCGGGTGTGTGTATGTGTTTGGGGCATAACAGGTTATGTACGAATGTTACTTCTTAAGTTGGTGCATACTCTGTTCACAGCGGTGTTGATGATGGTTTTTTATAGATGTGTAAATGTGCAGTAACTTTGGGTGGTGTGTGGATTTCAACATTTTAATTAATTTTATAAAAATATGTGATTTTCTATTTATATGTGTGAAATGTTGTGGTTTTGGGTTTTGGCATGACTTGATACGTGGTGGGGGTTGGCTTGCTTTCTCATTTCAATTAATTTTCCTTGTACAAAAATTGTATGAAAATAATATGATGTAATTATTTTCCAAAAAAAAGAATTATTGAGATGGTAATTGATATCTTGCTTGTGCAATAGTGTATTTGTAGTCATGCTGGTGTGTAAATTGAATTAAGGTTTGTTCTTATAAAATTAAGGTACAATTGCGTGCTTATTTAAAATGTGTAGTTTTTACATGTATTACGGTATATTTTAATATTATGAATGTATTTCATTAAGCGCAATGAGTACTTATTGTGGGCTTCTAACTTTGTGGTTTTGGGATATAATATCGTCAAGAGTCTTCCCAAACAGGCCAATCGACCATTTTGGCGAAATTGAGTTTTCTGCATTTTATGCTACTATATCACAAGCTTCCCTTTCAGACTACCAAATATGAGCAAATAACATTCCCAATCCAGATTAACTGAATTTCACTTTGGGGAATCATACCAAACGCAGTGAAGTTTCCAAACAGGCCCATCTGCATTCGTCTGCTTGCTGTATCTGAAAACCTCCGCACGGCTGGCTGCTTATTATGTGAGCTATCGATCAATGGGTTACTGCGAGCATTAATCTCCTCGCTTGATCAACAACGGGGGGGGGGGGGGGGGCTATAGAAGGATGGTCGAAGTTTTATTAGTACAATGTGTGTAGCTGTATCTGAGACGATTTTGCCACACTCAAAAATATTATAAATTTTTCCAGTATTGTTATGACAGCAATTTTGCCGAATAATTACTGTGAAGATTTACAGTATTTTTCCTCTAAATAACTTATAATTGAGAATCCATAATAGTGGTTAAACAATGTTGATATAATTCCAAGTTCAAATACGAGCCTCTCTGAAGAAATTAGTCCGTAAATAAGGCTCGAGAATTGCACAAAAAGTATTTACTAAGTTTAATTAGGTAAGTATTGTCGTTTTCTGATCCCTTTTTTTACTGTGAAGGCACGTTATTTCGTAAATACAAGATGCATGTTAGTAGTGTATAAACAAAAATATGCATTTTAGCTTGGGGCATGTGTTCTTTACCCGACGAGATTGTAAGATGTCTTTAACGTCTGTTATTTTTTTATGGTTTTAGACATAATAGTTAAGGATCTTTTATTTTTGATGATGCAACTATACGTTTCATGAGAATTAACTTTCACAAATAACTTATTTCATTTGAGAAGTGATAACACAAACAGACATGTATTAAGTTACGGTAAATTGTGCAAAAATAGTAACATTTATTTTAGTTTAACCTGTTGCTGATGTATATTACCCTCAAAAGGTGATTAAAAATATTAGTTCTCAATATTTATTTGAGGAAAAATTTTCATGGGAAGCGCCACTTTGTTACAAAACAGAGAAAGGGGAATATCCATAGAGTTGTTTTGAAACTGAACCTGTTTAGATGGCACAATAGGGGAAGTGGGAATACCCAGTGATGCTAAACTTAGAACACCTTGTTTTGCTTTTGAGATCAAATATTGCAGAACCTAGGGGAATTCCCCACAAAGTTATATATATGAAGTGATGTATTTAGATTGTGAAATCTGTTTGATGGGCAGGGTTATGTTTATGCATGAGAAGATGTAATGATTATGTTGAACGGGAAATCTAGCTGTGTGAAGAGAAATAGTAGTTGATTTATGACTGACGGACTGTGGCCAGCAGTTGACATCAGAGGAGCTGAAACTAGAGCTCTGGAGCTATACAGTATAATTATAGCTAGTTTTTACTCTCCAATAATGGTAGAATTGGCGTTCTACATCGAGTGCCAGGATTTAATATTTTGATTCGCCGGGCTTGATAGCTAAATTGTCTGATGTCGTCTTAAGCCAAAGAGCTTCAGTTTTCGGAATCAAAAAGGGATTCCATTTGTGGTCCTTATGAGGACATAGCGACAGACTATTGGTGGTAAATTACCTGATTTATTATTGTGGCCATTTGTCGTCGAGGGAAAGCCCCGTCGTCTTGAACTGCTGGGACAAGAGTACTGCAGGACTGAGAAGATCCCTTGGAATATTACCTGAGTGTTGTATGAACGTGTGCGCTGTCATTTTGGACTCTTCACTGTGAGGACACCATCCTCGTTGAACTGCAACCGTCTGTGGACATTAGTGGACCTTCTTGAGGACAATAAGGAGTAAACATATTGGGTTTAATGGGTAAGTTTACTACATCTCTAATGATTGTTTTGGACATTACCAAATTCTGAACCAAATCAAGTAAGATCATTTAAAACTGTTTATTATATATAATTTAGATATTTGATGCACAAGGCTCATTTTAGTTGGTGTTGAAGGTATTTCTGACGTTAGACGCCTACAAGACGATCATAACAGAAGGGGGCTCGTCCGGGAGAATTGAATTTAGATAAATTGTAGCCTTTGTTCAAACTTTAACACATTAAAGTGTTGAAAAAGATGTAAACATGTGCAACATTTTGCATGACAAAATTTTGTGGGTAGTACATTGTACTTACCATTGTAGTTGGTTCAAGTAGTATATGTGTTGTAGAGTACATCACAATGGAGTTTGATCCAGAAGTGACTCATAGGCAAAATAACTTGGTGAAGTTTTGATGAGCTGAGAAAGCCTGAGTTAATGAAATAGCCAAGCAGCATTTAGGACTGAGGCAAAAACTGCTAGAGAAGCAAGTCATCAAGAATAATTTGAATTGAAAAGTGTGTCCAGGAAGATGTTTGGGATAGTTCAATTTTGGTAGGATAGAAAAATTCTGGAACAGGGCCAACGTGAATTGCATTCAAGTTAAAAGAATTTGAAATTCAAAAGGAATTAGAAATAGAATTGAAAAGATGGAAATGGAACAAAAAGGAAAGAAATGGTAACAAAACAAAAAGAAAAGCAAATGAATTAGAGAAAGAAAAATTGCAAGTGAAAGGAGGGAACAGAATGGCAAAGGGAAAAATGTAAAGAAATAAGACAAAAAGAGCTTGGAATTGCCAAATTGAAAAAGAAAAAGGTTTTGTTTTTTTGTTTAAATTAAAAATGGATTGAAACAAAAATTACAAACCCCCAAACAAAAATTTTTTAGAAAAATTGAAACAAACTAGGCTGCTCATCAGACGTTCCAAGCCCTCTGGTTTTGATGCGGCGAACGAAAAAGATTGATGGTTCAAAAATTTCAGGACAAAGAGTAGACAAATACTTCTTAACTTGAGAAATGCCAATAGTTTGAAAGGCCAGAGGATGATTTAAGCCCGTCCCAGAAATCCCTGGCGATATTTACACATTACGTCATCATTTCCGTCGTTGATATTTTTAGCGCATATACTTTAACACGTAAAAAGTAACAAAGTGCTCAATAGAAGCCAATTTTCAAGGCTTTCGTTAGGTCGCAAAATCCAGTCGGATTAGGGTTTTTTCAGCTGATCCCTGTCAAATATGATTGGACCTCCATTTCAAGCTCTCTCTTGCTAAATAGAGATATTAAACCATCGAACAAGGTCGTTTCCATTCACAAATTCAGAGAAA
>JAMKCH010049545.1:0-11088 GCA_023653785.1 Ophioderma brevispina | reverse complement strand
GCCGGCCTGTAGTGGCTGGGCCCTGGCGGATTTCCTTATGGAGCGAGTCCTAGGTCGCCGTGTTTTTCGAGCGTTACTATGTTGCATGGGTGAACATAATAGCGGGATACCTGTGAAAAAACCTGCCTAATTCTAATGTGGTTGACAGGTCCTCAGCCCCGCTCGCTGGATGAGAGGAAAGGGGAATTATTGTCGGCCACAATGGTCGCTCCTGCGAGTCGGTCTTAACACTTACCCACGGGTAGGTTCTAGCTTTGGCGTGTGTGTGGGTACGCGTGGCTCGTGCACCGATGACACTGTTCATAGTATTGAACGCATAGCGGTCCGGGCACACGGGCGCGGCCCGGAACCCCGTTTGTCTGAGGGTCGCTAACTACGAGAAATCGAGTATGCGGTAACACGCAGAAGCGGGATACGATGGCCAACCGCATCCGTAATATGCGCCCGTGCAAGCGGGTGCGGAGCGAGGGGGACACTAGATGCGCGCTTTAAAGGATTCCATAGAAAGCGGCACCTCTTCCACAACTGTCTGTGTTTCCGGCCGTGAGGCGCGGCTGGACGGTCCGGCGGGTGAGGCAGAACCAGAGAAATTGCACCAGCGTTCTGACCGGTAAATCCCTACGGGCCGTATGGAAAGCTCTGGGACGGGGGTGAAGGTAAGGTGCCGCACGAATGGTTCCGAGGCACTCAGGCTTGAAAAGCGCTTCTGGCGTGTGCCGGCGCAGCCACTGGTTCGCTGCTCGAGGAAACGACCACATAACATTCTCAATGTCTTTATGACTCGACCTCAGAACGAGCGATATCAAACGCTGAATTAAGCGGAGGAAGAGAAACTAACCATGATGTCCCTCGTAGCGGCGAGTGAGCGGGAAAAGCCCAGCGCTGAATACCCACGTGCAAGCAGCGTGAGCGAATGTAGCTAAGGAGCCGTGATTAACGGTGGACGGAAGGCGGATGTCCTGCTGAGTGAGGTCCTTGTGCTGTATGGCACGTTAACGGTCCCTGAGGACGCTCGTTGCCGGCTAGTATAGGCTTCGAGAGTCGGGTTGTGATGAAGGCAGCCCTAATATGGGTGTTAAAAATCCATCTAAGGCTAAATACAAAGAGAGCCAATGCTATTTCTGAAAAAAGGAATTGACGGAAGCCAGCGTGAAGAAGAACCATGACTAAATACTAACCCTGTTGCAATTGAAAGTACTGTTGCAAAACAAAGAACTTGCAGGGGACCGGGAAATGAGGAATAGCTGTAACGCCGATGATCACCTCTAGCCAGTTGATGGGAACGGGGCTAACCCACTAACGGTTTCAAACTAACATATCATCTAGGGTATTCATCGGGCGAAGTAGGAGTGAGTACCCTAGTTGCAGGCTAAAGAAAAACTTCCTACGACTCCCCTTTGCAGTTTGCTCGTAGCTGCAGATGAAAGCAAGACACTCACTTTGAAACACCAGAGCAAAAGGGATTTCAGAACCCACCTTTGCTAATCTCAGCATCACCTTGAGGGTCTGAGCTATGAAATCAGGGACTGGGACACCACCTATAAACTCACTTGAAAAACCAGAGCAAGAGGGATCCTCGGGACCCGTTCCTAATCTCAGATCCACCATGCTGCGCCGTCGTTCGGGTCACCGGATGATTCTGGCGACCGTGAATTGACCGATTGTGTGATGATCAGCGGCGAAATGCTGGAGGGGTCTGAGGCTATGACCTCATTTCTTGTCCTCTGCAAGCCCGTGAAAGTAATGGTGGTACTAATGCAATGATTTTCATAGTGGACATAGATCCAATTGGGCTTTGTTGTGCATTGACCGTGGGGGCCCATAACGCAAGGTTTGGTTGTAGACCTAACGGTTGGAAATGAGGATGCTACCGGTTAGATCGCACGATTTTAGCTACTGTTTGATCGCACGATTTTTATTACTAACTATCTACTCACTAGATAAACCTTTAAACGAGCGTCCGCCTGCTTGTGGGGCGAGGGATATACCGCATCACCGCTAACACGTAAGTGTTTGTAGCTTTAAAAGTAGGACGCGGGCTTTATGGCCAGTAGGAGTAGGGCGGGTCTTATTGCAAAGACATGGGTCTTTATCTTTATGGCACGAAGGGCTTAGTTTTTAGTTTGGTAGGGTTAGGGTGCAGGCTGATGGCCTGCAGGGATTTAGCAGGTCTTTATTTCAAAGACATGGGTCTTTATGGCCCGTAGGCTTAGTTCTAGTCGGTGGTGAAGCGGTATTTCCTGGGGTTTGTTTATTCTTACGAGGAGTAACGAGGAGTTTTCTTCCACATGGTAAAAAAAAATAAAAGTTTTACCCGCCGTGGCCCTGCTTGTTACTGCCCGTGGCTGTGCAACGTTGATTTATTTAAACAAAATTACAAGTCCAGCCTGCCGTGGCCCTGCCACGTCGTTGTGATAAAAAAAGAGAAACAAACCGGCCAAAATTGAGGGTACTCTTGCTAAATAACGTGCTATGATAGGCCGTAAGGACTTTTGGCAAGCATACCTCAATTTTGGGTTTGTTCGCTTTTATCCACAACGACGTGGCAAGGCCACGGCATGCTGGACTTGTATTTTTTTAAAGGAAATCAACGTGGCAGGGCCACGGCAGGTGAAATTGAAAAAGGAAGCAAATTGGTTTCATGACCAAAATAGTTTTTTATGAATTGACGGCTTACTTTGTTTGCAATATTTAGCCGGGTTTAAAGGCCCAAATGCAATGAAAGCAAACACGTCATTTTCCCGGAAGGAAGACGTCCAGATGCAACGATGAACATCGCGTCATTTTCCGCAAGACGTCCAGAGATGCAACGATGCACCAACTCGTCTATTTTCCCGGAAGACGTCCCAGTGCAACGAGGAACATCGCGTCATTTTGCGGAAGACGTGCCCAGATGACAATGGAGAAGCATGGATCTAATTTGATCTCCTGCGGGCAAACCGTCATCCCAGATGCAATGAGAAGCAATGTGCCAAGTTCGATCTTCTGCGGGGCCAAATCGTCCCAGAGCAACGAGGAACATCGCGGCATTTTCCCGGAAGCCGTCCCAGATGCAACGAGGAACATCGCGTCATTTTTTCCCGGGGAAGACGTCCCAGAGCAACGGGTGAACATAGCGTCATTTTCCCGGAAGACGTCCAGATGCAAGGAAGGAAACTCGCGTAATTTTCTCGGAAGACGTCCCAGATGTGCAACGAGGAACACGCGGTCATTTCACGAAAGACGTCTCCCAGATTGCAACGAGGAACATCGCGCAATTTCCGGAAAGCGTCCCAGATGCAACGAGGAACATCAAATCATTTTCGGGAGAAAGATGTTCCAGATGCAATGAGTGCAAGTGAGATCATTTGCCGACAAAAAATAGTGTTGACGGAACGAGATGCAACGAGAGCCATTTTGCCGACCGGTACCACGTTTTCGTTGCAACCTCATTTCCTCGTGAGGGGTAGCGGTTAAGGAATGGTTAAAATGACAATTAAAATCATAATAAAATGCATATTTTTTCCACTAAATTAAACTATAGATTGTTTGTTTAGTCTGAAATTAAGAAAATAGGTTTTACAATTAAATATAAGTACAATATTGTACAATTCTGATGAAGCTTAATAAAGAAACAGCATCTCAAATAGCTTATTTTTCCCGTTAACATTGACATCAATTAACGTCCGCAACTATTTGCAAACTAACATTTAAATAGTAATAAAAGGTAGTTAAAAATTAAGTTTAAAAATAAATTTTGCTCTTATTCTGTTATATGTGGTTAAAAAACAACAGAGATATCTTCCTGATTTTACTTCATATAAGAAAAAACCTGCTATTGTTGCTTGCAGACTTTACTAGTGTTGCGGATGTTACAAGGTTGACGGGAAAAAAAAAAAATGTTAACAGCATCATACAGGGAAAATAAAAAAGATGGGGGGAAGTGTTGACCTGGATCTGTGGGAAGTGTGTTAGAGGCACTTTAGTTTAAATACAAATTAAATTATGAAGTCAAGTAGCTGCGCCTAGGCAACAGAATGTAATGTTGCGGATATTACAAAATGTTGACGGAAATGATCTTTTTTTTAAGTGCATAGATTTTTTTAAAAATAATGCGCTATCCGAATTATTTTGTTTCATTATTGGTCTAATGAAACTATTTCTAAATGCTAAGGCAATTAATATAACCCTTGCTCTAATTTAAGGCAGTGCTCGGCTTCTAAAGTGGTGTGAAATTCGTTGACGGAAAATTACTCCGCAACATCATTTTTGATTGACCATCTCATTAGAACAAGGAAACATGTGGGAGTCACTATATTCTGAAAAGATCTAACATTGGTACAGATTGCTATAATGAAATATAAATACCATGTTTGTTCCTTGTTGCAATGGCAGATAATGCAAATTTGTACTATTTTTTTTGTGAAAATTCTGTCAACATTTGGCTGTTTAAGCATGTCGCACACACATGATGAATCACCCAAACTTTATAAGCTAATGGAGTCTTAAGCTATGTCCTAATTTTTAAAATAAAATAATTAAGCTTGCTGATACACATTTTTGTGTGGGGCTCCTCAACGTGTCATTAAGCTTTTTGGTATACCGTATTGTTCCTAATAAACCCCCCTTCTTTTTTCAAAGAGGGGCGTTTTATTACAGTCAAAATGGAATTCAAACTACTCCCCCAAAAATCACCTTCACAGTTATCACCTACTGGGGCACTGGCTGATTACATAGGGCGTGCTCGGCGCACGCCCCCTTCGTTGGAGAGAGAGAGAGCAAAATCAAAGAAGAAAACTTTCTGGAGTGATTTTTACTCTTTTTGAGTGAATTTGTCATTTTGAAGTAAACCACTCCATTTGGAGTGGTTTACCAGAGTTTGGGGATTGAAATTTTCACTCGTTTACATTAAGAGACTATGGACACTTGATGTCCAAAAATTCGAAAATCTTGGATTTCGACCAAAATTCCAGGTTTTTCGTGATAATTCCAATATTCTCATTCGATAATCCAGATTTTTGAAGAAAAAACGCATTTCCATTATCCCTGGACACGGCTGAGTATACATTTCATATTTCTTACAATTTCGTACCTCAACATATCCTGATCATATCGCCACACAGATTTTTAAAGTGAACATCGGAATGTTAAATTTAAACTTTAAAACACAAATCATAAAAATAGCACCATTATTGTTCTTTTGTTTAAATGTTTGTGTCTAATCATATCATACTTTGTATTTTTAGTGGGGATAACCTGGGTTAGGGAGACTATACATTGTTTAAAGAAATTTAAGATGTTCAAGTCTTTCTAGGATCTCTTGCTTGGCCATGCTGGTGTGAAAAGTGTCAACAGTTGTCTTCATTAGTATTTGTTTAATTTAGGCCTGGTGAATCAATTTGAGTTTAATTATCCACATTGTTTTTTGAGGCGCGCGCGCGATCGCGCGGAGGGTCGCGCATCAAAATTCGTTGAGTCCGAGCGAGTTATCGCGCATCTTGTTAAAAGCCGGCTGCGAGTTTTTCTACTACCTCGTATTTGAGCCGGCAACCCAGCAACAAGAACTTCCTTTTGCAATATTTAATGATAAATGTCACGGAACACTATGCCTTTAACAGTTACACCACAACCACAAACACGCATTTTCAGAGGTAACGGCTTGGTAAATCGGTGCCGAGAGCAAATATCAGCGGGTATTAACTCCACAATGTATCGGAACTCCAATAGAAATACCGCATGGACGGTGTAAGAAAAATGAACACGGACTATGTGTAAATATCATAAAGTATACGTCGTAAATTTGAGCCTTCGCCGTTATCGCACCTGGTTTTGTTTTGATTGAGCCGAGTTTTGATAGCTACGATGGCGCCTCGGGCGAAGAAGTTGAGGGGTCTTAACACCATTATGGAAGTAGAATTTTAGGGTAATATTTTTCGATCATAGACAGAATCGATAGACGGTACCACCTTCGTGTTCAAATTGATTTGTTAAAACTATGCACGAAACCGGTCAAAGAAAGAAATGAAGGTGCCGGGGAAAGGCATCGCCCGATTACACTTACAAGTAAGAAGGCTCAATGAACACACGTTGAGGGATAGGTTATCAAGGCATCGTGAATCGCCATATTAATGAGCTTACTCCCAAATTAGTTTTAAGATAATTCGGACTAAATATGACTGACTTTTGCCGACCTTAGGTTGTACATTTGTTATTGATAGTTTGACTGTTCGTGCATTCCCAGTTTCACTCTACCCTAGTCTAGACTAGATTTTTTTAAAATGGAAAAAAAAAAAAAAAATATGCTCATGTTCGAGGTCAAAGGCCAAGGCTGGGGCGTCACTGGGTGATAATTCTTTGAAAATGGATACACTGGAATAACACTACGACATGGTACTTTGATTAAATCTGAGTTGACATTCTAAGATGTACTTAACTTGTTCTCAAGTTGATTGCACTAATTAACATTTGCTTATTGCTACACCTGAATTGATAAATGCATGAGCTTTAACTGATTCTGGTCCCCAAATCAGTTGCCGGTCCTCCGTCTTGCTATGCTGATATATGCTTTGTAAAAGCTCGTTTCCAGCCAGAATTTGGGAGATTTTAAAAGCTCTTCTTGCAGCTCGCCTCAAGGAGCCGAGATGAGCTTTTTAATGCACCTCTGAAATTTGCCAAAGACAAGTTGAATTAGCAAGTGATGGGTGAGTAGGGGGTCCCTGAATGGGTATTTTAAAATTATCTTCACATATTTCATTCACTGAATAATATAAAACAAAAGGAGGAAACAAAAATAAAAAACTTAAAAAACAGAAATTTTGTAATATGACCTTTTAGTTTCTTCGCTTTGAGTGAGAAATGGAAGAAAACCCGTTTCTTCCAAGGGAAACTGTGAAGAAACTTGCCACACTGAGTCATGGACCTTTAAAACGGCAAATGCAAGAAAGCATTAGCGAAAATCTTGAAAAGACGCCCTCACGCTAAATTTTAAAAAAAACCCCCCCCCCCCCCCCCTAAAACCTCAATTTTTAAGAAAATGCAAAGTCCACTTGCCATGTTGCAACTTTCAAAATCAGGTACCTTGAGCTCATTTTCAATCTATAGAAATTCAAAAGCATGCAAAAATACTGAAAAAAGGTGTTAGAGGGGATTTTCTGACTCCAAATCCCTCCCCACAAAATTAAGGGACATGTTATGAAGAGAGCGCTGCCACTTTTTTTTGGACCAGAGGCAAAATTTTTGTCAGTTTATGTTGAGCTAGGCTTAATGGATACCAACCCCATCCTCACTGAAAACCAAACAAGTACGTATGTCTCCATATAGCCACTCGTCTCCTAATTCAAATCTGAAAGTAGGTCTTTCAAAAGAACAATGTCTTGAAGTATGCACTTGCATGGGTTAGGTAGGGGTCCCTGAATGGTTATTTTAAATTATTTCACTAAGTTCATTCACTTGCATAATATAAAACCAAAAGGTAAGTCATTGGATTTAAAAACGAAATTTTAAATGACCCTTTTAGTTTCTTCCGCTTTGAGTGGAATAAACTGGAAGAAACCCGTTTCTTCCAATGGAAAACCTGGGGAAGAAACTTGCGAACCCTGAGGTCAGGACCTTTAAAACGGCAAATGATGAAAGAAAGCATTAGCGAAAAATCTTGGAAAAGCGCCCTCACGCTAAATTTAACCTAAAACATCAATTTTTAAGAAAATGCCAAAGTCAATTTTCATGCAACTTCAAAAGATCAGGTACCTGAGTCATTACATATAATTAGAAAATCAAAAAAGAATTGCAAAATACCTGAAAAAAGGTATTAGAGGGATTTTGCTCAAATCCACTCCCACCACAAAATTAAGGGACATGTTATGAGATGAGCGCTGACACACTTTGTTCTTGGACCAGGGCAAAACTTTTGTCATTTTATGTTGAGATAGTATAATGAATACAAAAAACCCATCCCTAATGAAAACCAAAAAAGTAAGTATGTCCTCCATATCGCCACTGTCTCAATTCAAATTTTAAAGTAGGCTTTCGAACGAATTATTTTCAAACATTTTAAGAGCAAAAATATCTTTGATTCCTAGACCAAATCACACGTTTTAGCTCAAAATGAATTGAAAATTATAGGAACAAATTTACAGATGGGGGTGAAAGCTAGTCCCAAAGTTTAACTGGGGGACTTTAAATGACATTTCCTTAAGTATTGCCTTTAACCGTCTATTTTGCAAATTGATTATTGTACATCATGATATGGAGGAAGTCGGGCTACGCAGACTTGAAGGCCATTCTTCTGTTGATGGATGCATGCAAATCAGTGGCAGCGAAAGTTGGTCAAAGTCTACCGTAACAATTATTCAATTAAAAGCTCACAAACCTGCTCGAGCAGCCCAGGCTAGAGTGTACGGATGTAGTCAGAGGCATCCTTGGGACTAGCTCACAATTAGATATTCCCAAATACAGGAGTGCCAGATTCATAATTAAAAGTTCGGGGGGGGTCTCACTTTTGGTTTGCATGTTTGGTAGGGAGTGCGGTCTGATGTTGAACAACCTACCCACCGAAAATATACCAAAATGACAGATTTAACACAATCATTATAATAGCTTGCTGGAGGTATTTTTGGTTGAAAGCCCCAGAAGCTGAGACAAAACTCATTTCATTGTTAAAATGTATTTGAGCCATTCTGGCAGCAAGTTGTGGTTGTAAACATTCTTTCAGATTGGCCATTGGAAAACACTTGCAACAGAAACACATAATTATACCAATTGCAAGAAAATGAACCTAAATAGGCCAAAATCGCCTGAAAATGCACCCTTCCAGCCGCACCTCCCCGTACGTACACCTGGACGGTACCCCTTTTTTTCCACTAAGTTCTATAAGAACCCCCGGGTTTTTACGTTATATTATTTTTAATCGGGCCACCCTTAGTGCTACCAATGCCACTGAATTAGCATAAAGCGATGACTAGTTTAATAGAATAGCATGCCTGCCGGGGGGGGCTGGTATTCAAAGGTGGATATGAGGCGTGAAAGGAAACGCGTAAAAGGGGTCTCTTTTTCCAACAGGTGATGAACGCGCGTACATTGATTAGGGTGTCAAAAACAGCATTAATATGGAAAAAAGGGGTTTTTTTCATAACCCTGAAAATGTGAGTACGCGAAAATCAAAAATAATCAAAAATATTGTAATTTGGAAGTATTAAAGCAACATGTCAACACAGTGTTTCGACTTTAGGGAAAAACAAATATGCAAGTGGTGCATGTTAATGTTAAACTCTACATGCACTTCAAAATCCACTATATTACATCTTTTTTTTGATGCATCATACCTAACCAGGGAGTTGCCAGGGTAAACATCATAAAGGGGCAAAACAAAGATGATTAATTCAGTTTCATTATCCATATGTAGGTAAAACCCCAAGACCTAATTTTCTGCAATTTGTTGTAAAACCCATTTTTCCTGGATTTTGAAACTTTAGGCCGGTGGGCCAGCCCCCCCCCCCCCCATTTACCAGTGATTGTCTACGTGCCAGACCTGTGAAAAGGATACAGTTTTGAGCCTGTTTATCACCACTTTTTCGATAGATTTCTTTACGGGAGTTTGGTTGTCATTCTCAATCTGAACATCAGTACTACTACTCTCCGTGGTCATCGTGGTGCTTTCTTAGATTATAAACGATTACAGATATCAGGCGGATCCAGGATTTGAAAAATGTCAAAAATTACCGGGTGGCGGACTGAAAAAGGCTGTAAACTGGTCCAAAATAGGCTAAAAATTGGGCGATTATGCAAGAAAGAATTTGCAGAATTACCGCGAGGCGCGAGCCCCCTCCCTGGATCCGCGCCTGGCTATTAGCTACAGATTTTTTATTTGTTTTTATAAGGTGGATTTTGTGGTCAATTGAGTAATTTGAGCAATACAAAACTTTGCTAAGCTTACAAAATTCTTATATGCACTGCGTGCCTCCGTAGTGGAAAAGTTTACATGCACCAGAGAAAATCATACATGCAAATGTAGGGGTTAGTCCCAATAATTGGGCCTTCACATGACGTTTCTTTACAGTATGCCTTAACAGTTCTATATGGCAGTCCACAAAACATTATGGTATCAGCTGTGACATTTTGTGTATCCTTCAAATTTCGACCACTTGACAACATGTCACCTCAAATTTTCTTATAACCGAGTGCTTGCTAAACACTCCTTCTACCTTAGCCACCGTAATACAATTGTAAAATAAAGCTCACAGCTTCATTAAGCCACCTCGGCAATACAAAATCAGGATTAGTCACGGTCAGATCTATGTACAAGTCTTGAAATTTCATTAAATTCACTTCTAAAAAGTTGATGAAGCTATTTACGACCTATCTGTGTTGGAAACACTGAAGCATACGGCATGAATTGTATTCTGTCTACACACTTAAAATTCGGAACCTTTAACATGCGGTTATTCCGTTAACCTTGCCGAATTCGTAGTCTGTGGCAGAATACTAAATTCTTTCCAGGAATTACTTCAAGCGTTGGAATTCAGTAGATATGTATTCAAATGAAGCGTGCAATGAAAATTAATGGAGAATGTGAGACATAAATTTTGTCATATCAGTTACACTATATTTTGGCATGACTCCTCCTTGGCATTGATTAAGTCTACGTTAATGGATTATATAAGTGTACTAGGATGAGTCATGCTCAGCAGGACTAATGTTCGCTATATGTGGCCATGCGGCAATGTGCTCATCGAACACTGATCAGAAGGCAAAGCCAGATAATATTAAATTAGGGGATTATTCGGGTCAGTATGATCAATGCAATGCATTGCCATCATTGGCATGCTGACAAAAGCTTGTTTACTTTAGGCTTTTATACTCTGGTCATAATTTCTTGGAAAGTTTAGAACGTCGCCTGCCTTTCCCGCCAAAACGGCGTACCATCGGGTTGCACGTAGTCGCAGTACACGCAACGGCAACGCCGTGCGTTTTTGTTATGTCCACGAAATATGGCCCAGAGTATAGGTTATGTTTTTAGTCGGTGGAAAGGTGGAAATACTTGTTTAGGGGGTTCAGTCCATGTCAACATTGAGATGTGAACGCAGCACGTCATGGATTTTTTTAGCTTTTAGT